>PVJX010002964.1:32359-117502 GCA_004027295.1 Dolichotis patagonum
CCCCCCCCCCCCCCCCCCCGTCTACGCACAGAAAGTAAACTCAGATCTACCAAGTGATTTGCCTAGCACTTTGAAAGGCAGCAGAGCAGGGGCAGGACCCAACAACTTGGTTTCTGCTCTGGTTCTAGCTGAGTCTGCACAGCACAGGGATGCTCTGCTGCTGTCCTTCATACACTGATCTCTGGTCATCAATGGGAACAGGGCTATGTGAGAAGCCTGTTGGCCCAGTAAGTGACAAAAGGCAGGACCTGGAGTTCTTCTGTCCTGGCGGGGCACAGGGGTGTGGTGACACCATGGGCAGGAATCTCAAGGCCTCATCACATGGCTGGAGGAACTGGCAACTCCAGGGCCATCCTGGGTGGGACCAAGTGGCCACTCAGGCTGCCTCCATGCCCCTGGCCCTTGGAAGACTCGAGCATGGGAGTGTTAGGGTCTGCTGAATCCACAAAGTGTCCATGGCAGAAGTACAACTTAAACGCCTCTCTTCTACCCACTGCTACCTCCTGTTACCCCCAGAGTTGGCAGAGGGTCAGGTGACTTTGCTCTGCCCCCATGGCATGCTGGACCAGAAGCCTGGGCAGCCTGGTGCAATCTGTCTCCAAGGCTCAGAAGCAAAGGTAGGAACTGGATTGGAGAGAGAAGGTGCTGAGGCCAGGAGAGCCAGGCTTGCTGTGCTTCTGTCCCATGTACAAGGCTGACTTGAACTTTCCAAATGTTCTCTCTCCCCAGCTGGAGGGTCAGTCCTTGAGGGCAGAGCTGAGGCAACTCCAGGCTCATTGCCCCTTCAGACTGAGCTTCTGCCTTGGTGCTAGAGACGGACTTCTCACCTTACTGGCACTTGAACAGGCTAACAGGACCTGACTCTCTAAAGAGAAGCAGACAGGGACTCAACATGAAGGTGGCATGTATATGCTCTGGTGGCAGAATGGACTGTTCTCTCTGATTTCCATGAGCTCCTGGTGGTGATAATGGGTGGCTGGCATGGTCATGCAGCCCATATTGGGGGCACTGAGTATGTGCTGCAGGAGTTCACACCCACTCAGCTCTGGGTCCACAATGGCCCTGAGAGGATGTGACAACTCGAAGCTGATGACCCTGAGTGCAGCTGGCTTTAAGAGTGTTCCTACGCTCCTGCCTCGCATGTGCTTAGCAACTAGGCCAAGATTTACCTGGCCAGGTCCTAATTTGTGCACAGTAATTATGCCCTCCGATGCTGGACTGCTAATTATTTTTGCTATTTCTGGACTCTGCCCCTCCTGATCTGCCCTGCTGTTGTAGACAGAAATAACCTGGCACTTGGCAGGTAATTACCTCAAGCGCTTCCAGAGTCAGCATCCATGGAGCTGCATCTATGGATCGCTGACTCAGCATGTGGGGTTCAGCCAGGATCATGGGGGTGCCTGGTCCAGGTGGGCAGCGCCTCATGGATCAAGAACCTTACCTCCTTCAGGGAGGATTCTCCCCCTTCCTCTTGCATTGAGCTTGTGCGGAAGCCACCCTCTCTTGGTCCTATTGCCCTTGTTTTACTGCACCTTCCTTGACCATGACCTCCATGTAGAAGGCAGGGGTTTGATGAAAGGAAGAGGGGGCTCCAAGAAGACCTTTAATTTCTGGGCCTAGATTCCTCCAGTTTATAACTGGGTCTTGGTTATATGTTCTAAATTTTTCTTTCCATTGCCTTTGGAGAGAAACTAGAAGCCTCAGTATGGCTGTCATCTAGATGTCCCCCAAAGCTTCATGTGCTCGTAGGTGGTGTTTGGGGAGGTGAACAGGTGCAGAGGCCAGTATGCATCACTGTTGAGTTTATGCTGACTTTCTGTTAGGAGGTATGCTCTGGTTGGAAGAGAGGGGTCACTGGGGTGTGGTCTGGGAGGTTTTATCTGTTCTCCACTTCTCCCTTGATCTCACTCTGCTTCTCCTCTCTGTGCTGTGGACTGCTTCTCCTCAGCCATGCTGCTCTGCCTTGGAGCCAGAGGACTATGCCCTGGAACTTCTACAAACTGTGAATCCAGATAAACCTTTTTCTTTATGTTGTGGGTGTGACTCTGTGGAAAGTGAATAAAATGATAGCTTTTATATTTGCAAGTACTCCTTTGGCTTTAGTAATGAATGAATGATTGCAGTAGTGGTGAGAGAAAGGTATAAGGTACTCAGAGAAGGGTAAGCTTTTGTGGTCCTGACAGCTTTCTAAGAGAAGGCAGAGCCCAGTTGCCACATGGATAGATGGGAACACTACTCCAGCAGCCCAGAGCAACTGTGTAGGAAAAGTTAGGGGCCCCAGGTCTACAGGGCCCTTCAAGGCAGTGCCCTGGGAAGGTACAGACCTCCTTCTTGCTCAGAGAGCTCATCAATTCCCTTCCTCCATGGAGCCTCAGCTCTGCAGTTGAGAGCTGTCAAGAGGAGAATAGTTTCACTGTTGTCTAGGTTGGAGTCTTTGTTTAGTGTGTCTTGCCTGAGTCTGAACCCCACTGAAATCTCATTGCTTGTTTTTCCTTCTCTTCCTTCAGAGCCAGGGATGCTGGTTCACTCTCTTTGTTCAACAAGACAAGGCTCTGAGTAAGTAATTGTCCTTGATCGCAAAGCCTTGATGTCTCCGGTTAGTTCACCAGCATCACTCTGCACTTACTCCTTTAACGACTTTCTGCATGCATGCTGCCTGCTGCCTGAACCTCACAGCTCTTCACTTCTGTCTAAACTCATGCTGCCCAGTAGTTTTGAACACCTTAAGAGCTGCAGCCTCATGGTGTACTCTGGGGGCCTCTATCACCTGGCACAGTGCTAGAGGTGGCCCCTGGTACTCTGGGATACAAGTTTCCACTCATTCACAGCTGGGAACTGAGCTATGACAGCCTGCCTAGCCCTACCCCAGAGGCAAGGATGAGGTTTCAGATTTGAAGTCCACATTTCTCCCTGTAGGAGCTCAGAGTAGAGAGCAGTGTCAATGAGACACAAAGATGTTATGTCCAGGGAACCCAGAGAAAGCCTTCAGGTCAGGTTGGGCAGGGGTAGGCAACAGGATGGGTTGTGTCAGGGTGAGAGGGAGATGTGCCTCAGAAAGCATAGGGGGTGCTGTAGCTCCACCTTCTTTAGGTAGATGAGAAAAACAAGACCAGAGAGAAGCAGGGACTTTGTAAGGCCACACCTGACCACTGACAGAACTGGTTTATAATTGTGCATTTGTGACCTCAAGGCCAAGGACCATCTTTCCCACCTGTACTGTTGGTTGTCTTGATGCTGCAAGCCTGGGAAGGGCAGAGGCAGAATGCATGTGGTGTTGGGCTTCTACTGACCCAAGGCTATGGTTGAAGCACAGCAGCTCTGGGAGCCTGGGGGCCTGCAAGGGGAATTTGCAATGGATTTTCAGGGTACAAGTGAAACCAGCTCGGTTGCAGCATGTGAATTCAGGAAGCTCAGTGCTTCTCCTCTGTTCTTGGCAACACCAACACAAGCTGAGCTCAGATGCAAACAACTGAAGTGAAGTTTGTGTATGGGCTGTCCAAGGACTGTCCCTGCCTGCTGGAAATCCCCCAAGGAGTCATTCTGGTCCTTCTCCCAGGTCTGTTCTGGGAGCAAAGCAAAACATGCCAGAAAGAAATACAGAGCATCCAAGATTAGGTTTGTAGCCCGTCCTTGTCCAAAGTGCTGTGCTTTTCATTTTCCATCCCTCAACTCCCCAGCCCTCATCCAAATGTGAGACCCCAGTACAAAGGTGCCAGTTGGTGAGTCCACAGCACTGATTGAAACAGTCAAGGAAAACCTGTGTTGCAGGTCCAGTCCCCTTTGGAACTGGTGGAGTCATTTTCCCTTTTGGATCTGGCAGGTACTGCCTACCAGACCTTACAAATCATTCTGGAGACAGTAGGGATCAGAACTATGAGAGTATGGGATGTTTTTCTTCCTAGGAAGACAGTAATTGTGAATTTGTCACCAATGGTGACATGGTGGTGCACAATTAATTCTGGGGGACTCCCTGTCTGTTGTGATGTGTGGTTCCTGCCTTGAGCAGCACCCCTTGCTTAGAAGGTGCCTTGCCTCCCTTTCAGTAGACAAACTAGTTTGTTTCAGATTCAGTTACCTGGGGACAAATGAGGCTCCTGCAGCTGAGGGTCAGATTTTGGTGAATTGCCTGCAAGGTAAGAAGAAGAGATGCAGAGAAAGTATCAGCAATGGTTTACCCTTGCACAGAGATTATTGTACCCAAATACACCTCAGATGTGTGCCAGTGTTCTTGGGAAGACATCGTTGTCATTCCTACTTTAGAAGTGAGGAAACCCTATATGGTAGCACAAACCTGTAACCCCAACACCTGGGAGGAGGAGGCAGGATGATCGCTGTGATTTCGAAGCCAGCCTAGGCTACAGAGTGAGTTCAAAGCTAGCCTGAACTATAACGTGAAGCCTGCCTCAAAAACGTAAGGGAACTGAGGCACAGCGTGGCTATTCAAATGGCTGATGGACACACAGTCCAAAGTGGCAGGGCACCATTCAGATCCAGGCAGTGTTGCTCTGGGGTGTGTGGTCCTAATGGTGGTGCTATACAGCTCTCCACCCAATGCCTGTGAGCAGCTGAGCGTGTGCAGGAATTGGAAAGACAGTGCAGAGCCAGGGTATCTTCATGCTGTGTGACCCTCGGGAAGGTTACTTTTTTTTCCCCCATTGGCCCCAGTTTTCTTATCAGTGAAACAGGGACAATGGTATCCACTTCTGACTGTGGTCATAAATACCAACGACTGAACACATGCTGACTCCCCACTCCCTGCTCTGCTCTGTTCCCAGGACACCTGCCTGCATCTCACCCCACCTGGTCTTTGCTGTATACCAAGTTGTTGTCAAGAACCAATTTGCTTTCCAAGGCTGAAGTGCAGCAGAGCATACATAAGCACACCCAGGAAGTACAGAGTGGAGAAAGGTCTGTTACTTGCAGAAAGTAAGTAAAGCAGCACAGGCGTGGCTCCCAGAGTGATGAGCTAAAGGTTCTCCCTAACCCAGGACCCAGAGAGACTCTGTATAGTCATAGCTGAAAGATTCCTCATTGTATGTAGGATGGGAGCATTTCTGAGCATGCTGTTAGAGATCATACTGCCTCGTACCTCAAAAATAGGGGGCAGGACACCTCCTGGAGAAGTTAGCATTATGATGAGACTGTAATGAGGGAAGGTTATCCTAGGTGATACAGAAAACACTCAGTATTTGGGCTGGTTGAAGCTGGTTCCTTGTGGCTTCCCCTGGTGCCTTATTTGAAACAAATAACAAAACTGTTGAAGGGGTGATGTTAATAGTCATTTAAGGATGGCAGCCTCTTGGCTTGAAAGCACAGGTGCTCGTCCCTGAAAGCTTTTGCCCAGCAGCCAATAAAATGGCACATGTACTCCGAGCACCCAGGCATTTGGAGGAGCTCACCTGGGCAGCACCAGGCCCCACTGGGTGTTTTCTTCATGTTTCTCCACAAGGAGTGCTCCAGGGCAGGCTTGGGGAGGGAGCGAGGCTGGAAAAGGCCTATTTCACTCATGATGATGTTCTGAAGCTCATTTTAAGGTAAATTAAGAGCCACTGGATGAGTAGCCCAGGGCTGAGTAGTGAGGGACACAGGATAGAGAAGAGAACCTGCAAAAGACATGGCCCCACCCTGTGTGGGGCCCCTTGGTACTCTTGGGTGCGGATCAGCTTCTGTCCAGGATGCACTACTGGACAGGGCTACTTTTGACAAGTCATTTTAGTTTTTCCAATTGCACCTAAAATGCCAAGTCTTGAGCTTAGAATTTAGTCTTTCTCCTAGCTCTTACCCATCAAGATTTGTTGATTTACAATTTAGCTGAGGTTTACTGGCCCAGTAAGCACCTGGGGCAGGAGGAAGAGGAAGGACATTTGCCCTGGAAAGAGTCAGAACATCTCCTACGGCCAGGCTTTCTCAGGTCTTCTCCTGGTGGATGCACACAGTTGCTGCTCCATAGCTGACTCCTTCCTGGCTCAGGGCCACTGGGGCATACATTCAGGAGGCTGACAGGGCACAGGCAGGCCGAGCGACAGTGCCGAGGATGCTCCACAGTGCAGTACCCTGCCTGGCTCTCTGGCATCTCTTGTTGATTGTGTATGTCTCAGCAAAAACAGCTACCCATTCTGTGGGCCATAGGAGACTCTGCAGAGCCAGCAGGGTGCTGCAATATTGGAAGAGAGCTAGTTTGCTTCAGATGCCTGTGTGAACCTTGGGGGAACTCTGCCTCTTTTGACTTTGCCAAACTTAGCATTTCAGGTCTCTATGCTAAGATGTAAGGACTAGAAAATTTCCTAGTGTTTCAGGGTAAATTATCAGGGTTGAGACAGGAGGAGAGTACAAGGGGCTGATCAGTGTGCTGTGCTTGTGTGGATTCATACAATTTTCCATCATCTGTCCACTTCCATTTCTACCATAAGGACAGGGCCACAGCAAAACGGTTAAGAACTTTGACTCTTCATTTAAGCCAACTGAGCGCACAGCCCATCTCTTGTCATCATGGACTGAGTAATTTGAAGCCAGTTGCTAACCTCTTTGTGGCTTGCTTTCCTCAGCTAAGAAGTGGGGGCAAGGAGCACCTCTTTGGATGCTGGTGAGGCGTGGAAAGGAGACTGGTGCCCTTTCTGCCTCTCATCTGGGCCTGGCACTCATCACCATTAACTACTCAGGTGATTGGCTCACACTGGTATTTAAATGCCAGCTTCTATGCTCATGCTGCCTGCATTTCTTATGTTTCTATTGATCTTATTACTTTGGCTTAGCCATTTTTCTTAAAATAGCTATAGCAAACATCTATCTGCTTATTAATCATCTATTTTTTACCTATCATTGATTTATCCTCATCTATTATTACCATCTGATAAGCTTTCTTTTCTATTTTCCCAACCTGACCTTTCATTCTTTCCCTAGCACTGGGCAGCCCTACTCTGCAGCTCCCAGGCGCTGGGTCTGCATGAAGCAGAAGAGGCACCCACTCCTCCTCCCCTGGCTGCCCCAGGCCAGGTACTGTCCTTCCCACCCAGGGCTCCCTCAAGCAGGTCTTCTCTACTTCAATTACTGTCTGTTTAGGTTGTGACCTGGTCTGGTTCTGACATACTAATGGTAACACAGACTCCTCACCTTGGGGCTAGTGAGGGCAGAGGCCAGGAGACAGAGCCTCCTTTTAGCAGAAAAATCACAAGGGCTTGGTCAGCAGGAGGCTGTGTGGCCCCCAAGGTGCACCAGCCCTAACACCTAGGGGCCACTTCACCTGTCTGTGCCTCAGTGTCCCGATGCATGACATGTGAGCACAGCACTCGCTGTCCCTGGGCTGCACACTCAGAGGTCAGTCTTCATGAGTGCTAAAGCCCAGGTAGGTGGATATCCTGATCGGGCCAGCATAAGCACGCTCACACATACTGGCACACACAGCTTGTGCACACACACACATAGGCACACAGGTGCACAGACACAGTCACACGCACTGACAGATAGTCACATGCAGAAACCCAAACCCACACTCACAGGTACATTCACTTTGTACCACATTGCTCATGACATGCCTTCACACACAAACATGTTTGCACAAACACATGACACACTAACACCAACAATACACACACACTGTCATGTACACATCATCAGCCACTGTGTAGGTGCCATCACTCAAGCACCCAGGTCAGAAATATAGCTTCATGTGCTTTTATGTGGACGTGACATTTACTGATGGGGGAAGGGCATGCAGAACAGGGAGCATCTATATGAGGGGAACAGACACTGACAAAGGAGGTCTGGGCTGATGGCACCAGCATAGGAAAAGCTGTCACACAAACAGGCTGATAAATCAGGAGGGCTTGGGCTGTCCCACTCAGATCTCACACGTGCTCATTTGTGTGCAGGTCTTGGTCCCGTGCTGCTGGTGGGTGTGTCAGGTGGGCATGCTGCACGCCTGTGCCTGTGTGTGTGTGTGTGTGTGTGTGTACACCACATGCATGTGCACAGGGCTCAGAGGAGCTGCTGCCCAGCCTCTCATGCCTCTGGCCACAGGTCCCACATATTCTACTCACGCTCATGTCTGCAGAGTGCTGTGCCCATGGGAGCTGCATTTGGGACTGCATGCCAGTCGGCCTCAATGCCCCGAGTCACCTTCCACAGAGTTATCCCGATGAAGCCCTGGAATCCAGGGTGCTGGGAATCAGCACAATAAGGATTCATGGAGCTTATTCCTACCTTAGAGCTATCCTGAGCCCTTGACACAGAATTAGAAAGATTTGTATTTTCCCTTTGTAATACAGGTGGTGGAGGAGAAAGTTGTCAGGTTGCCTTTATGGGGTTATGGCCCAATGACCTTTGTCATACCCTGTCTGTGCTCCCTGCCCCAACCCATCACCATGTATCACTTAGGGCTGCCTCTGGAAGTGCTTTCAGTGTCCAAGATCAGGCCAAGACTACCCTGCCCATCCGCCTTCCGAGGGGCACTTGCTCATGAATCAGACACTGGTTTCCTGCAGGCTCAAGCAGGGCAGCCCCCTTTGCAGAGGAAGGCAGTGACAGCCCAGCAGGATTGCTGCGTCTGTGCTCATGTCATGAGGCTGGGCTTGCCTTGGCACTTCACACAGAGGCTTCACTTGGAGGGGCATTTTGGAAAGAGTTTAACATATAGAGTCACATCAGCCTGGGCTCACTTTAGCCACTGTCACTCACCTGGCCATTTCATGTAGGCCCTCTGACCACAGAGGGCCTCATCAGGAAAAGGCCACCTGTTTTAGGAACTGAGTGAGCTAAGAATGTGGAAGGCAGCTCCGTGGCTCAGCACAGCATTTAGTGCTGCAGCAGGAGGCACATGGGTTTCTGGTGTGTGGTGGAGGTGAGCTACTTAGCCTGCCAGGAGGAAGCACCCAGGGGCAAAGCAGAGTGAGTGTGCAATCCGGACTAGGTGTGGTAAAGGGCCCTGAACACCTGCAGGGAGCGAGTTTGTAGGAAAGGAGGTGTGGAGCATGGGCGCTAGAGAGTAAGTCATCTCTTCCAGTGTTCCAAAAGAAGGATTGTTGCTGGACCCGGATGTGCACATTATGCCAATCCTTCATCCCTTCCTCAGTGTGTCCCCACACCACCAACACTGTCACTCTTGTTTTCAGGTGAGCCTCTGAGAGGTGGAACTTGCACCTAATGTGGGAGCTGTGGGTAGAGCCTGGTTAGCCAACACAAGGGTCTGCAGAGATCCAGAGGGCTTTGGGAAAGGCCGACCACTCTTGTCTCCTTGGTTTCTGGCCTGAACTAGCCTGAACTTTGCTCCTTCTATGCAGGCCATGTCAGGAGCAGCACAAAGCCAGGTTTCATGGGAGGAGAGGGGAGGAAGTGGCAATGGAGAAGAGCCTGCTATCCTCCCACTCTCCACAGAAGGTGTGCATGGTGATGGATGAAGCTGGAGAAAAGGTAGATTGGTTTTGGGGTTGGATGGATAAAGCCTCTCATGCTTTCTGAAGCTGTCAAACCCAGGAAACAATTATTGCCAAGAGCTGTTTTCCCTGGAGCAGGGCTGAAAAGTGGTTGTCTTGTTTGCTGCTGATTAGAAACAACTGCTGTTGCCCATTTGGAAATGCTGTGGCTGTGATTTAGGGCAATGAGTGAGGGTGGCATGGGAGCCTCTCAGCAGGAGGGAGGGTCCCTACAGGTCGACCCAGGCCCCTGCATGACTGTGTCATCTCCTCTGCCTGGCTCCCAAGCCCCTCTATGAGAACTGCTCTCCCACTCAAACTGTGTGGCCCAAACTGCCTTTCTTGCCCCTGACCTGGGGGAGGCCAGTTGTGTGGTGCTTTTGACCAAGGACTTTGGAGTTAGACAAGGCTTGAATCTGAATTAATCCACTTGGAAGCAATGTGGCCACTGGAAAGTTGGGTACTTCATTAGGGACCAAGTTTTTATGGTGGTTCACACCTGTAACCCCAGCACTCTGGGAGGCTAAGCCAGGAAGTTCATAAATTCAAGGCCAGCTTGGGCAACTTAATCACTTAAGATCCTGTCTCAAAATTAAAAAAAAAAAAAAAGCAGGGGGCTGGGGACATGGCTCAGTGTGAAGGCCCGTAGTCCAATCTCCAATGCTACAACAAATAAATACACATACAGATTAAATAAGATGATATATAAAAGACCCAGTTCATAGCTCAGCAGTTAATAATTGTTTTTCAAAAGATCTTATTCACCTGTAATGCTGTTTACCCATGACTTAATTGGTTCCTTCTTTCCTTTTTCCCAGTCTAGCTCATCTCATTTCTTCCTTGAAACACACTGTGTTAGTCAGTTTTGCATCAGTATATTAAAACAGCTGAGATAAAGAATTCAGTTTGGGAAATTCCAGTCAAATTTGGGTGGCCTGTAGCTGCATGCTTCTGGTGGGGTAAGGGTAGCACATCACAGGGGCAGTACACATGGGGCACACCACTCACAGTCAGAAACAGTGCCATAGTCCCTTTCAAGGGCAGTGTTTTAGTCACTGTCCCATCACTGGAAAAAATATCCAAGACCACAGTTTAACAGAGACAAGGTTTATTGTGGCTCAGAGTTTTTAGAGGATGCAGTCCTTGGTTGGACGGCACCAAGGTAGAAATAGCATGGAGGAAGGACATGGCAGCCAGGAAGCAGAGAGAGAGAGAGAGAGAGAGAGAGAGAGAGAGAGAGAGAGAGAGAGAAGCTTGGGATAAGAACATACCGCTAGTAACCTGCCTCCTATGAGCATGTTGAGCTACTGAGCTCATCAGTGGGTGAATCTACTGATGAATAACTCACCCCATGATCCAGTCACCTTCCACATATGTGAGACTTTTGGGGGACACTAGATCTAAATGTCACAGGCACATCCCTAATGACCTGAGCCTTACCCCTGGGCCTCATATTTTAATGCTCCTGCCACCTCCTAGTAGTGTCACTGGACCTCAATTTACCATATGGGCCTACAGGGAAATTTGAGATCCAAACTATAGCACCCACCATGGCTAATGGATGTCAGATGGAACTCTTCTGCCTTCCTTGAGAATCTTGTGGAACTGGGCTCAGTGCTGATCCTTTGTAATTAACCCTGGAACAATGCAGCGGAGACATAACTGTTGAGCACCAAACATATTACAGATATCTTTTCTAGGAACTGTGTTCCTGAAGGTCAGTTCCACTGGGGAAGGGCCAGGTTTTGGGTCCCTGCTTGTGCTAAAGTATTAAGAACAGCTGGGCACTGAAGCGTGTTCACACATGCCTTTCAGGTGCTGGGTGCGAGTGAGGAGAGGATCAGAACAAAGGAATGAGAATCACTGTGCCTTCACTGTGGGTGCCTGACAAAAAGGGAACTCACAAGATGGTGTCATCACAGCAGGCAATCAGGAAATCATGTCTTAGGGCCTATGATTTCTGATTCCTGAGGGCTTTGGGACACTTCTGTTCCAAACTCCTATTCCCAGCAAGAGGAATTCTCTTCCAGCAGCTTCCCTGAACATGGGAATTGCTGCCTTTGTACTGGCCTAGGCAGGGGCTCATGGCTCTCAAAGAAGCCTAATATCTACATGCGCCTTATGGCACAGAGATCCTTCAGTGCCTGACAGGACTGCCAGTCCTCTTCAGGAGAAATGTGAGGAGAATCTAATCTCACTTCTTCATGGCCACTCTTCAGATGCTCTCCCAGAACACTGAGTGCCTACTCCCAGATTGTGGCATGCTTAGCTTTTCTCACCCGAAGCTGCATCAGAAGTGGCTTCTAGATCTCCTGATGCCTGGACCCTGTCCTCTGCAAGCACCCTGTTTGTTGACAGCTATGTGGCTCCATGAGGTTGGAGCAAAGTCCCACTAGGTCAGATCAGGGGAGGGGTGGGGTGCTGTGTCTTCCTTTACCTTGGACACTGCGTGTGGTGAATGCAGCTAGAGCATCTGTCAGCTTTATTCATTTGTTTTCTTATGCATTAACTTGAACATGTATAAAACAACATATGGGCTGGGTATATTTTACAAACTGAGGATGCAGTGAAAGCCTGTGTCAAACAACCAGGGTTGAGGAGAAAGGAAAACTTGTACCGTGGCCACTTTTGGAGAATGAAAAGTATCTCATGGATACTGTTCAAAGGCATGCAAATAAGTAAAATATTTCTCTTCAATTTTTTAAATTTAAACTATACATCACAAAAATCACCTTTTCTAAGTACACAATCTTTGGCCTTAAGTACAGTTACATTATTGTCTAAGCACTAATATCTACTTCTAGAGCTCACTGATTTTAGAAGCTTGAAACTCTGTGTCTATTCAACAACAACAGCACGTCCCCCTCCCCAGCCCTGAGAACCAGAGTTCTCTGGTTCTCTTCTGTCTTTACCACTCAGAGCACGTCAGACAACTCACTGAGTGGAGCTTGTGCTGCTGGCCTTCTGTGTCTGGTGTCTGTCACTTGACACAGGCCCTTAAGGTTCATCCTTGGTGCCATGTGTGTCGGTACTATATTCCTGTCTAAGGCTGAATAATGCTCTCCTGGATGCCTTACTGCATTTTGCTTTTCCTTCCTTCCATGCTATTGTGAACAATGGTATGAACAGTGGTGTGCAAATATCTGTTTGAGCCACTGCTTTTATTTCTTTTTGAGACAGAGAGGAAGAAAGAGAGAGAGAAAGAGAGATACAGATACAGAAACAGATATAGAGACAGAAAGCAATGGAAAGACAGAAGGAGAGACACAAAAATGGAAAGAGATCTGAATCAAGCCCTAGACTCAGCCTGTCTGGGCCAGTTCTATCCTTGTCCTTTTTTTGTTTATAACTGGATACTAAGTAACTAAATAACTGGGCTGTATTGAGGTCATCAGTTGCAGACACATAGCAGTCTATGAGCTGATGACTGTTCAGGTACCAGTCACTATCCTGTCCTGCAGTAACTGGCTGGCAAGTGTCTTCTACATGGTGGAGGGCCACCCATCACAGCATAGTAGCTTGGGGCTACTGAGGGCCAGGGTGCTGTAGGGAGAAGGATAGGTGTCCCCAGGTCTGAGCCCCCCCCCAGTGAGGGCACCAGCTTCAGAAACTAGACTTAAGCCCTATGAGACAGTTCTTGCCCAGGCATGCAGTGTGAGGTATGGCATAGCTCCATACACTGTGCTCCCACACACTGCACTATAAAAGGCAGATGAAAGACAATGCGGAGAACAAGCTGTGTTACACCATGGCCTTGAGCTTGTGCTGTAGTATCAGAAAGCCATCACTACCTATGGTCACTTGTGCTTGCAGAACTATTGGCCACTCTGAAGCTTAAGTTTCTGTTCCTCAAAACCAAGTTCCCAGATCTCTTCTTGACTCTGTACTCCCAAGTTGGACTCCATGAATAAGATGGATATATTGCTGGGAGCCACAATGCATGTAACAGATATTTTATCTTTGTGTACCCTACCCAGTGCAGACTGCCTTTTAGTTATAAAAATAGCCTGAGTTATGCACTTATCACTGCTTTATTATTCCAGGGCACTGACCACCTTTTATTTCAAGCAGCAGGTAGAAGCAAGGCCAGTCAAGGACACAGGGTCCTGGGCTTGTAGCCCCAGATGGGAGAAGGCAGATCTTTTTTTCATTGAGGATGGACTCCCAGATAGAAAAGGAGCCCTGCACATAGCAGCAGCTACCTGAGGCTTCAGGGGTTACCCTGCCGAGCCACCAGGGGCTACACAGAGCAGCTCTGAGCCCTGTGCTGCTGGTGGGTTCCTGTGTGTGCAAGTGCCTGGTCTCTTCAATGTGTGTCTTAGGCAGTGTCTCAGGAAAGGATTGAGCACATGTGAAGCTGTCCCCTGACAGCCTGAATACCTGGGCTGTGGTGCTCAGGGGAGGCTCCTGCAGGCTCACTCTGGAGGGTCTTCAGTGATGCAGGAGTCTCAGGGCTGCAGAGGAGCAACAAAGCCAAGACTGAAGGAAAGAGGCAGAATGACTTCTAGGAGGAGGTAGTGTATGGTGAACAAAAGGCATGTGGGATGTTTCAGACCCCAGGACTGGTACCAGAGCAGCATGCCAAAGAGGATGTGGTGACTAGATAGAGACCAGTTTGGTAAAGGAGGTCTGCTTTGCTTGGTTTGCACTGGAGACCCTGTGGCATTCACCTCCCAGAGAGCTGTGTCGTGGGGTGATTTGTCAGGATCATATTGTAGAAGGTGAGAAAATGGATGTAGGTGTCAGATAAATTGGATTCAAATGCCAGTTTGGCATTTCCTGGTCTGAGGCTCTGGACTAGTACCTTAAGGTCTCAGTGTCCTCTGTGATGTGAAACCCATGCCATCGGCTTCACAGGGCTGTGGTAAGGACCAAATGGAATATACACACAGGGTGCTGGGCCCAGCTGCCTGCCGTCCTCCACCCCAATCTACTCTGCCACATCCGTCCACTGGGTGAGGGGAGGCTTCTGCTTGCACACATGCATCTACATCTGTCTTCCTTTGTCTGGTGGTTAAATTCTTAGCTCTCAGCCCAGCTTCTCTACTTGCTGGGAAACCATCTCCATGGCAACCAGTTCCCTGGCCAGCTGTCCTTCCTTTTTGCTCCTGAATAGGACGTCAGGCCCCTCAGTAACCAGCCTACTGCTACTTCCCAAGAACAAGCCAGTTCCTCTGCTCATGACACCCAGGAGAGCTGCAGGATGGTCAGATTCAGGGTGGTTCTGTCAAGAAACTCAGGTAACTTGGATCTCACCCCAGCCTGTCACTGAAAATAAATGCACTGTGCTCTCTTTTGTGAACCATGAAGGTTAAAAATAGGATGAATGGCTGGTGGCATCTGGCAGCCGGGCAGAGAGGAAGAGATGTGGTTTGTGGGCACCATGCATGAGGCGTTTGCAAAGAAGGTGCAGCTCACCCTCTTCTTGGTGTGCTGTTTCTCTTTTAAAGAAACAGGACTCTATCACAGGAGAGGGGGCTAAACACCAACAAGAGACTCAACTCTCTATTTGGACCAAATTTAAGCCAGTTTTAAATAATGAAATTGGTTTTGGCAGTACTGGAGTCTCCACGGGGAATTAATAATGGATGAGCCTTCCTTCTGCATCCCTCCTCCCTTTCTGGGGACTGCAGAGTAGACAGCTCTACCCAGAGGCTTCCTGGTCCAGTCAAGGCATGAATAGAAGGGTGGAGGAGGGAAAGAGGGGGGAAGACTGGTGCAGAGAGAGAGAAGGCAGAAAGAAATGAAGTGGGCAGGATTTTCTCTGCTTCTTTGGAGCAAGTGTATGTTAGCTAGTAACAACAGACATGGTTGATGCCACACGCTGACCTGAAACTCTGGCAAAGTCTGTGGGCCAGCAGGTAGTGGTGGATGTGGAAGACTCAGTAGGTGAATTCCAGATACTGCAGGGATGGAAAAGGGGATGCCTATCACTCTTCCCGGCCCTAACCCGACCATTGGATGTAGGAGAGACCACTCTGGTTCCTGGCCTGTCTCTCATACTTACTGTGGGCCAAGAACAGAAAGCCAGGGACAGAAGGAGATGACTTTTCCCTGGGCATGGCTGGGCTGCACTTAGGGCTGGTTGGGACAATGGAGGAGCAGGATGAGAGGTCCTGACTGTAGGAGGTGGCTTCTCAGGGACTCTCACTCTTCTTTAGCCATTGAGACCAGAGAGCAGTTTGGGTCACAAAGAGGCATAACAGGGTTTTCATACTGTGTCAGTTACTTTTTTCACATTGCTGAGAAAAAAATACCCAACACCCAAAGTTAAAGTTAGAAAGGCTTATTTAGCTCACAGTTTGTTATGGATTAAAAATTGGTGGTCAACTTAATGCAGGCTGGATTACATCTCCATGCTGCTGAGCGTAGATGTTTCACCTGAGGAAAGTTACTAGCATAAAGGAAGATGTGGAAAAGGACAAGGAAGTGCGTTGAGGTGTTAATGCATTGTATTGAGGTGCATTGATGCATTATGGGTTCTCCTACGTGTTGCTGTTTGAGCCATTAGGTTCTCCTGGAGAAGGTCTGGTCCTCACATCGAGCATAGCTTCCTGGCTCTGGAGAGGAAGACATGTGCCACTTGGTCTCTAGGATGAACTCGTCACACTGGCTTCCTGTCATGTACTCAACTGTGCTTGTCATCAGAGGAGCTCGGGGCCTCCGTGTTGCTGAGGATGGCTGTGGTGCTTTTCAGGACAGCCCTGGTCTTTGTTGTGAGTGTGACTTCTTGGCTCCAGCGTAGAACCCTCAACCTATCAGCACAGCTCCTTCACCCTGCTGGCATAGACTTCCTAGCTTCCACTGCTGATCTTTGGGCCTTCCCAGAACAGATCTGTAAAAGAGACTGGCATGAGTCCTTGTGGGATCTAGAACTCTAGTTGGACTCATGGGAGGCATTGTCATGGGCTCTAGGTCTTCATCTGGAGTCATGTGGAACATTGCTGTGGGATTCAGGCCCTTGACTAAATATTCTATGTCTTTGGTGTTGTGGATAGATTTCCTGCATTTTCTTGTGTTAACTATGAGTGACCATCATAAAAATAATATTACAAACTCCATGGTTTGTGGGCACCATGCACAACCCCTGCACAACCCCTGACTACAATACAGTTTGTAGAGGTTTCAGTCCATAATTGGTTGGGTTCAAAGCAGGGTGGCATGGCAGAGGGGCAACATTCATGGCAATGGAAGACAGAAAAAGCAACAAGAGAGAAGCAATATAAGCCTCTTTCTATCTCTCATATTGTATCTAGACTGCTGGGATTAGGGCAGTTCCAATCCAATCAGTAGACTGATCTGGAAATCACCCACCCTTAATCCCAATAATTCACCATGAATCAATCACATGCTCTACATTCAACCATCTTCAAAAAGCCTGCCCCCCATAACTGCATGAAGGTTTGGGGGACATCTAGACACAAACCATAAAACACATCACACAGCTTTGTCAGGCGGCCCAGAACCTGAAGCTGCTCTGCTGATGGTCAAATGCCTTCCACCTTTCTACTTTGCAGAGAAGTAAGGTGCTGTTGCTGAGCCCTGGGCCAGAGGGAGTTGCTCACTGGCTAGTAAGTAGACTTGAAGCTCTTGCAGCCATCCCCTTCCCATGGCACAGGTCAGCAAAGAGCTAAAGCAGGTGTGTAGTATGCCAGCCAAAAGGGAAGCAACCTGCCCAGGCATCCTAGGTGAGGTTAGGGAGGCACCTGAGCAGCAATGTTCCTATTTAGAGTGAGTTCAGCCCCGTGAGCTTCCTGGTGGGGCTGGGTATCCACATTTTTGCCTGCTAAGCCTGAGCTCTGGTGGCTGATCACTACCTACCATACCAGACCTACTTCAGGATTCCTCGGCCTAGGCTGTAGGGCATATCAGGGTGCTAGGAGACCAGTGCTCTAAATTGTATTGTGCCAACCTTGCTTCATGTACCCTGTCCCCACTCCTTTCCAAATAAGAAGTGTGGGCTTAAGAACCTCAGTGTATGTCAGCTAGTCATAGGTCTAAGGGCCCAAGCTAGTATTTCTCTGCTCTTTGGCCTTGTCTAGGGGCATAAAGCACATTATAGCCATAGAATACTGTGTCACTTCTGGTGCCAGCACCACCTTGCTGCTGGTAAGAGTTGTGTTCCTCTCCAATCTGGCATCTACAGAGGATGACTAAAAACATATATTTAAATGCACAAGCAAAGACATAAGAAAGAAATGAGGCTCCTAGCTGCTTGTGGTGAGAAGGCACTAAAAACCAGCATTGTAGGAATATGAGATAACACTTTGATGGTTGTGTGTATATGTGTGTTTTCTGTGCATGTGCATGAATGTGCATTCATATGTTTGTTTATATATTGGCACACATGTGTATATATATATATATATATATATATATATATATATATATATATATTTAAAGAGGAATCACCAGGATAAAAGCACAGTTCTGATTATGGAAAAGGGAAGTAAGAAACCACTGACAGGAAAAATTAGGAGATATAGAGAAGTTAGAAATATGACACATAACGCAGAAAAAAGAAGGGAACAGTTACATTCTCTCTCCAGTGCTCACAGCTCCTGGTGAGGGGAACTGGACTTCTCAGAAGCAAACTTAGCACCTAGGTCTGGGAGATGCAAGAGAAACAGATTTGGAGCCCAGTCTTGGTGAACTGCAAAAACAGTGCAGGGTTTTGCTCCTAGTGGACTCTTTCCATGCAGTGGCTATCAGCAGGTGAGAGATGCAAGTGTGAGGGCCTGCCATATCACCAAAGGGTGCTTGATCATCAGCCATTTGAGGCAGGGGTGTGCTATGGCTTTTGTTTAGATGTCCCCTCAGAGCCTCATGCAGTCATGGGTGGTGGAGTTTTCAGAGGTGGCTGAATCTAGTTTGTGATTAGTTCATTGTCTAGTGCTGGGATTGGTGGTGTGAGTGCTACACCCACACTAGGATGGGCAGCCTGCATATAATATAAGGGAAGAAAAGAAGCTTTATCTTCCCTTTTTGCTCTTGTTTCTTTTGCTGTCTCCCACCGACATGAATGGTTGCCTCTCTGCTGTGCCACCCTGCTTTGGAGACAGGTGATTATGGGCTGAAACATCTACAAACTGTGAGCTAAATAAATCATTGCTTCCTTAATTTTGGGTGTTGGAAATTTTCTCTTAGTAACAAGAGAAAAATAAGACAGGGTGAATTATCTAAATCTGAGACTCAGAACAACTAAACAGCAACTTCATTTTAGGCCTCCCACTGTTATCTTCCCACAGTAGCTGTGTGACAGACAGCCACAGGAGACAGCAAGACAGGGAATGAGTTAGAAAGAGATGCCTGAGATTCAACTCAGGCTCATAAGGATATAGATCCCACTCCCCATGGTGAGAAGCCAGGTCCAGTTTGAATTCTGCTCAGGAATAGCTGACTCTACAGCTATCCTCCTAGTAAGTACATTTTCCAAAGAGCTCAAGTCATCATAGTATAGTGATACATGCATACCAATGTTTAGAGCAGCACAATTCCAAATAGATAAATCCTGGAAGCAGCCTTTATACTCATCAACAGATGACTGGATAAAGAAAATGTAGTTATATATAGTGGAATACTACCCAGCTATAAAAAATTACAGGGTTGAGATATTTGTAGGAGAATAAATGCACCTGGAAAATATAATGTTGAGTGAGATAAACTCAAGGTGCAAGGTAACAAGGTAACAAGGGTGAGAGGTGAAGAGGAGGGGAAGGGGAAATGAGAGGAAGAAAGATATGTCATGTACAGGCACCTAACAATCCCAACTGATATTAATACCATATGCTATAACACAAGCTAAGACAAATAATAACAAGTACAAAAAAGGAGATAAGGGAACCCAAGGAGGAGCAGGTAGAGGGAGGGAAGTGGGTTAAAGGGAAAGAAGCTGTCATACATAAATGGAACCACTCCTCAAGATGATTATAAACTGCATGAATTGCAAACATAGAGGAAAAAATAGCTGTATCTGAAAGCGCTGCCCGTGTTAATTATGTGAACTCTTGCCCTGCTCCCTTTATCCAGCACAGCTCTGAGTCCTGACTACCTCTCCTATCCACAAGTGGGAGCAGGGACATGTCTTGCCACAGAATGAGTAAACTGAGAGGCTCTAGAATAGAAGTGAACCTCACAGACTGACATGGCATAAAGCTCAGGGGAGAAAATAGACTTTCTGGGCTCCAAAACTGCAGATTTTAGAATGAATCCATACATTCAAGAATACAAGCAAATTTCTTTTTCTGTTTTTGGAGTCACATTTTTTTCTTTGTTTCCTCTTTTACTTACTCATATTTTTTCTTACTTTTATATCCATATCATTTTGATTTCTGTATTTTATTTTATCTTCTATTTCTCATTTTTTCCTGTTAGCTATCTAATTCAATAGATATCTTTCTCCTCCATAATAGGACCCTTTGTATCTCTGTTTTCTCCTTCTCATCACCCATTGTTTAATTTTTCAAATTTTTCTTTCTGCATGCTCCCATTCACATCATCTTACATTTTTCATAGTACACTCTTTATGATTTATTAATTAACTTTAACAACCAATTAACTATGCTTTGTTAACTATCATTAGATAGTTAATTTTGTTATGACTGTTGAATTATTTTCTATCATTAATGGAGGCATAGTTATTGCATTTAGTAGATGCTTACAGTATGTCAACATTTTATTTGTATTAGGTTTTATCTTAGAATTACAGATTTCCTTTCTAAGGTGAACTGTGGCACATTATTGGTTCTTACGGTATGTCAATATGCAATATGACTTGGATGACATTACCTTTGCTGATTTACTTGATTCTGCTATCATTGCTTACTTGCTATTAATAGATTTTCTATGTATGCCAATACTCATATTCCTTTTGTGACATTAACACTCCTGAAGTCCATCCCCAGAGAACTGGATGCTGGGCCAATTACACTTTATCTCCCCTTATATAAAAACAGAATTGATTGGATTTTAGAACAAAGGCACAAGATTATAGTTAGTCATGAAAAATTGAAAAGCAGACTAACTAGAGATCTCCATACCAACAGTGAAATATTTCTACTAAAACCACATACCTAATCACAAAACAAAATAGAATGAAACAAGATACAACACAACACAAACATGAGAAGACAAGGCAAAAAAACCCTCGCAAAACTCCCAATTCCTTCAAAGCCTATCCTGGGATGCTGAGGGAGAAAAAACCCAAAAGCTGCTCAGTCAAGTTATTCAAAAGGATAACAAAAAACACTAAAAAACAGATCAAAGAGGTATTGATCTTTGCAGGCCTACAGAAAATATAACTAATCAGGTAAAAGAGGTAATAAATGAAACAAACAAGGAGCTTACATAAAACACTAAAACTATCTCACTGAGCTAAATAAAATGAGGCAAAACATAAATGACCAGTTTAGCAAAGAACTAGGATCCACAAAAATGTTCCAAACACAAATTCAGGAGATTAAAATTATATTGAAGTAATAAGGAGCAGAAGTGACCAGTGGGAAGACAGAATATCAGAATGGAAGGTAGGATGCTGTCAAAGATCAATTACTTAGAGACACTTTAAAAACAACAAGAAAACACACACACACACACACACCAAATGGATTCAATGGCTGCTAGATGAGAGGGAAAAGGCTAATTTAAGATTCATTGGAATAAACAAAAAAATTAAAACACACCAAAAGGGTATTCAAAACCTATTTACACAACATAGTGTTGGGAAAAAAAGCAACTTGAAGATAACTGGAACAGAATAGAAGATGCAGAAAAAACTCCAAGCATGCACAGCTATTTTGAAGGCCAAACATCTTCAGTGGAAGAAACATAGCCTTCTTAATAAGTGGTGCTAGAAAAACTGGCCTTCCACAAGTTGAAGATTAAATCTACACCCATATCTTTCACCATACACTAAACTAAAGTCAAGTCAACATAGATCAAAGATCTAAATATTAAAACAGAAACACTTAATCTGCTAAAAGATTAAGTAAAACTTGAGGACATAAGTGCAGGCAAAGACTTTATGAATAAAACCCCAGTTGCATAGGAAATACTATAAAGAATCAGCAAATGGCACCACATCATATTAAAAAGCTTCTGCAAAGCAAAGGAAAGCATCAATAGAATGAAGAGACAACTCACAGAGTGGGAAAGCTTTTTCCAGCTACTCCTTAGATAAAGGACTAATATCTAAAATATATAAAGCCAGCAAAACAATTTAAACTCCCCAAATTTGAAGACCCAGTCCAAAAATGGGCATCTGAAATGAATAGACATTTCTCAGATGAAGAAGTGCAAAAGGCAAATAAGTATGTAAAAAAAAGGTTTAACATCACTATTCATTCAAGAAATGCAAATTAAAATAACATTGAGATTCCACTTCACTTCAGAAACAGTGGCTATTATTGGGAAATCAATCATTAACAATTGCTAGTGAGGCTGCTGGGGAAAAGGAACCCTTCTCTACTGTTGGTGGGAGTGTAAATTGGTACAATTACCATGAAAATCAGCATGGAGATTCTTCAAAAAAACTAAAAGTAGAAGTTCCATTTGACTCAGTTTTTCCCCTTCTAGGTATCTAGGTATCTTTCTGCAAAGTCATAGCACTACAGCAATTCATGTTTATGTCAGCACAGTTTATAATAACTGTATCTTGGAAATAGACCCTATGCTCACCAACATATAGATGAATAAAGGAAATATATTTATACATAATGGAGTAGTATTCTACTATAAAGAAGGATAAATGAGATATTTTTAGCTAAAAGGATGAATTTTAAGATCAAAATCTCAAGTGAAATAAATCAGACACACAAGTTTAAATATTGCATAATTTCTCTTATATGCAAAATCTCAAGTGTAAATAAGGAACAAAATGAAAGACAGATATTGTGAAGTAGGAAGAACTTCAAATGGGAAGTTGAACAAAGAAGGATGGATGAGAAGAAAAGGAAAAGAGGTTTTTTTTTAAAGAGAGAATTGAAGGGATAAAGAAAACAGAGTTTGTAAATGGGGAGGAGAAAAGTGTTGAAGGGGAGGACAGAGAATGGGGAAAAATTACAGTATGTTATGTACAAGTACAAATGCCCCAACATGAATGTAATCATTTTATTGACAAATATGTATTAATAAAAAATAAATTGATTTAAAACTGTTTACAGAAACAGTAACAGAGAACTTTTCAAACATTGGGAAAGAATTAAAAATATAGATAGGTGATACATATAGAACCTCATGATCAAAAGAAAACCTCTCCACATCACACCATAGTCAAAATCTCAGGAGTCCAACACAGGTACAGAATCTTAAAAGCTGTTAGAGAAAAGCAATGAATCACTTATAAAGGTAAACCCACTAAATTACAGCAAATGTCTCAACACAAGCCTTCAGTAGGCCAGAAGAGCTAGAAATGAAGAATTTCAAACTTTGAAAGATAAAAAATTGCAGCCAAGACTATGTGTCTTGGAAAACTTACTTTTAAAATTGATGGATAAGTAAGTTATTTCTGTGACAAAGAGTATCTCAAGAAACTAATGGCCACTAAACCAGCACCCTAAGATAGTCTCAAGAATATCCTAGAAATGAATTCAGCAATGCCAGAAAGACTAAGTGAATGAACACACTGGGCAGGATAGGCAGTTAAGCAGAAAATTTTGGGGGAGTAGAAATCAGCACCTGGAAAATAATACAATGATAGGAATAAGTCAATACATTTCTGTAATAATTGTCCATGTGAATGGTCTCAATTTTCCAATCAAAAGACATAAATTGACAGACTGAATCAATTAGCAAAACCCAATGATATGGAACATGGAAGACACACAATAATTAAAAATCAAAGAGTTGAATATAATATCGTATGCAATAGGAATATGGAAAAGAGCAGGAATAGCTATCCTAATTTTATAAAAAGTGAATTTCAAGCCAAAAATGATTAGCTGAGGCAAAGAAGTTCACTGCATATTGGTAGGAAATAATTCAACAAGAAGTGATAACAATTTAAATATATATGCACCAAACACTGGCACATTTACTTCATAAAATAAATACTACTGGACATAAAAATCAGATAAAACAGCATAATTATAACTTAGCACCTCAATATCCTACTGTCACAGTGAGACAGATCAGCTTGACTAAAAGTCAACAAAGAAATATTAGAATAGAACCATGCCTTAGAAACAAATGGACTTAATAGATATCTAGATATCTTAATAGATATCTAGAGATATCTTCCAACTAGCAGCAGATTTCACATTCTTCTCAGCAGCACATAGGACATTTTGGAAAACAGACCACATAATAACCGATAGAGCATGCATAAGTAAATACAAAAGAATTAAAATGATCTCATGCATATCATCAAATCATAATGCAATGACACTAGAAATCAGTGGAAAAAAAATCACATGAGGAGTTGGCAACCTGGGCTCAGGGCAATTGAGCTTCTGGCTAGCTACCGGTACACTGGACCGAGTCCTGGAAGCTCCACTGCCTTAGTACAGCATGCCTAGTGACCTTCTCTCAGCTTGGGAGGCAGAGGTCCAGCTAGGGGACTGACAGCTCAAGAGATCATACCCGCCCCCTAGGACAAAGGACTGCAGCCTGAGTTTCCACGGGCTCCAGTTCCCAAGGCCCAGCATCTGCCTTACAATTTAGGGAGCTAAGAGCCTGCAGAGGGGAGTTAGAACTCTGTGACGTGAGTCCTGCCACCCCAAGGTGGGCTTGTGAAGAGCTGGCGACCTGGACTCCAGGCAATTGAGCTTCTGGCTAGCTACCGGTACACTGGACGGAGTGCCAAAAGCTCCACCGCCTTAGTGCAACACACTCAGCAGCCTTCTCTCAGTTTGGGAGGCAGAGGCCGAGCTGGGGTTCTGATGGCCTGGTATGGGCTGGCCTAGCGAGAGCTTGAAACCAGCACTCCCGGTGGTTGAGATAATACCCACCCCCTTGGACACAGGACTGCAGCCCAAGATTCTGTGGGCCCCAGTTCATGAGGCCCAGCTTCCACCTTTCAATTTAGGGAGCCAAGAGCCTGTGGGCGAGCCAGCGCTGCTCCAGTAACTGAGGGTGCAGGAGGTAACTCGCCACACACCCAGAGGAAGCTTTGGAACACCACTCAAAGCAAGGAAATATAGAAAAATGACAAAAGGAAAGGCCAAAAGGCAGGCTCAAAACTCCAGCCCACCCCAAGAAAGCTTAGGAGCCATGCACATAGAAGAAAAAAGAAGATGTACACCTGAAATATCTGAAATGATATCAAATGAAATAAAGATGTAACTAGCGGAAGCTATGGAGAAATTCAAAACAGAAGTACTTGCCCAGGTAAAAGAAGAAACGATAAAAATAGTGAAAGCAATAGTGAACACATCTAGTGAAAACACAGCTAAAAAATTAGAGGAACAAAGCAAACAGATAGAATCCCTGAATAAACACTATAAGAAGGAAACAGAATACATAAAGCAGAGTCAAAGAGATATACAGGAAATCAAAAATGCAATTGAAAGCTGCCAAAACCACCTCAGTGAAAGTGAAGATAGAATTTCAGACCTCGAAGATAAGTGTGAAGCCAGTGAACAGGAAAGGAAAGATCTCTTAAAAATAACAAAGAATCAGGAAATAACAATTCAACACCTGCAAGATGATGCAAAGAAAAATAACATAAGATTAATAGGAATAAATGAAAAAGAAGGGGATAGCCCAAATGATATCAAGAGGATATTTACAGAAGTAATAGCTGAAAACTTCCCAAACATGAGAAGAGAAACTGACATTTGGATAAGTGAAGCATATAAAACTCCAAACAGCCATAAGCAAAATAAAACTACACCCAGACACATAATAATTACCAACCCAGAAACCCATCATAAGAACAGAATACTAAAAGCTGTTAGAGAGAAAAGACAGATCACCTATAAAGGAAAACCTATCAGAATCACATCAGATTTCTCAACACAAACAATGAAGTCAAGAAGAACACAGAGTGAAGTATTTCAGATTCTAAAGGAAAACCTCTTCCAACCCAGATTGATGTACCCTGCAAAATTGTCCTTCAAAATGGATGGAGAAATAAGATACTTCCATGACAAAGAACAACTGAAGAACTTCATGAACACCAAACCAACCCTACAAAGAATACTGAAAGACATTCTAGATATACATGGGATGAAACTACCAAGCAAGGCAGACAATTAAACAGAATGGAAAGCTAAAGATACAACAGCAGAAAAATAACATGTCAACAATAAACCAATATATAACAGTTACAACCATTAATGTAAATGGCCTCAACTCACCAATCAAAAGAAACAGACTGGCAGAATGTATCAAGAAACAACATCCAACCATATGCTGTCTACAAGAAACTCATCTAACCCAAAAGGACACTCATAGACTGAAAGTCAAAGGATGGAAAACAATACTTCATGCAACAGGAAACGAAAAAAAAGCGGGAGTAGCAATCCTGTTTGCCAACAATGTGAATTTCAAACCAAGAATGATCCAAAGAGATAAAGAAGGTCACTGCATACTAGTTAGGGGAAACATACTAGTTAGGGGAAAACTTCAAGAGGTAGAGATAACAATCTTAAATATATATGCAACAAATTCCAGAGCACCCAGCTATACAAAGCAAATATTAACAGAAATGAAAAGTCAAATAAGCAATAACACAATTATAACAGATTTAAACATGCCATTGACACAAAGGGACAGATCAACTAGACAGAAAATCAGCAAAGACATAACAGAACTGAATCACACCTGTGAACAAATGGACTTGATAGGTGTATACAGAGTGTTCCATCCAACAACATCAGAATACACCTTCTTCTCAGAGTACATGGGACATTCTCTAAAATAGGCCATATACTATCCCACAGAACATATTTAAGTAAATGCAAAAGAATTGAAATTATCCCATGCATATTATCAGATCATAGTGCCATGAAACTAGAAATTAACGATAAAAGCAACTGCAAAAACTTCACATGGAATCTGAGTAATACACTCTTGAGCAACCAGTGAGTCACAGAGGAAATTAAAGAAGAAATTAAACAATATCTACAAGCAAATGAAAATAAAAACACAATTTACCGGATTTTGTGGGATGCAATGAAAGCAGTCCTAAGAGGAAAATTTATTGCATTGAGTTCCCACATCAGGAAGACAGAACGAACACAAATAAACAACCTGATGCTACAACTCAAACATCTAGAAAAAGAAGAACAAGCCAAGCCCAAAGCCAAAAGAAGGGAGGAAATTATAAGAATTAGAGCAGAAATTAATGCAATAGAGACTAAGAAAACAGTACAAAGGATCAATGAATCAAAGAGTTGGCTCTGTGAAAGAATAAATAAAACTGATAGACCCCTGGCCAATCTTATTAAAAAAAAGGAAAGAGAAAACTCAAATTCATGCAATAAGGAGTGAAAATGGTGAAATTACCACAGGCTCTGAGGAAATACAGAAGATCATCAACACCTATTTTGAAAACCTCTACTCTCATAGGTTTGATAACACTGAAGAAATAGACAGATTCCTAGATACATATGAACTACCAAAGCTGGACCACGAAGATGTAAAGCTGCTGAATAACCCAATTTCTATTACTGAAATTGAAAATGTAATTAAGTCCTTGCCAACAAAGAAGAGCCCAGGCCCAGATGGATTTGCTGCAGAATTCTACAAGAAATACAAAGAAGACTTAATTCTAACACTCCTCAAACTTTTCAATTAAATCAAAAGGGAAGCAATTCTTCCTAAGTCATTCCTGGAAGCAAATATTACTCTAGTACCAAAACCAGAGAAAGACCCAACTAAAAAAGAGAACTATAGGCCAATCTCCCTAATGAACATAGATTCAAAAATTCCCAATAAAATATTGGCAAACAGAATGCAGCAAATCAAGAAGATTATTCACCCTGACCAAGTGGGATTCATCCCAGGAATGCAGGGATGTTTCAACATATGCAAATCAATAAATGTAATTCACCATATCATAGAGCCAAAAGGAAGAAGCACATGATCATCTCTATAGATGCAGAAAAAGCTTTTGATAAGGTCCAACACTCATTCATGATAAGAACCTTACAGAGAATTGGAATAGATGGTCTTTACCTCAATATGACAAGGGCTATCTATGACAAACCAACAACCAGTATCATATTAATTGGCCAAAAACTAAAAGCCTTTACCTTAAAATCAGGTACAAGACAACCAGTCCCCTATCACCACTCCTATTCAACATAGTACTGGAAGTACTAGCCAGAGCAATAAGACAGGAATGAGAAATAAAAGGAGTAAAGATAGGTAAAGAGGAGGTTAAATTATCATTATTTGCAGATGACATGATACTTTACATAGAAGACCCCTAAAACTCTATTGAAAGACTCCTAGATATAATAAGTAAATTCAGCAAGGTAGCTGGATACAAAGTCAGTACTCAAAAGTCAATAACATTTCTATACACTAACAACAAAAGTACTGAGAGGGAAATAAGAGAATCCACACCCTTTACACTAGCATGCAAAAAATTGAAATACTTAGGAATTAATCTCACAAAAGAAGTAAAAGACCTATACAGCAAAAATTATAGAAAAAGGAAATCAAAGAGGACCTTAGAAAATGGAAAGACATCCCCTGTTCATGGATATGAAAAACAAACATTGTGAAAATGGCCATTCTCCCAAAATTACTATACAGATTCAACGCAATCCCAATCAAAATACCACTAACATACTTCATAGATCTAGAGAAATCACTTCTAAAATTTATCTGGAACCAGAAAAGACCTAGAATAGCAAAGGCAATTCTAAGCAACAAAGGCAAGGCAGGAGGCATCACAATCCCTGGCTTGAAATTATACTACAAAGCTACAGTAATAAAATCAACATGGTACTGGAATAAAAACAGACCTGAAGATCACTGGGATATATTGGAAGAGACAATCACAACCACAAACTCACTCAACCACCTTATCTTTGATAAAGGGGCCAAAAATGCTTGCTGGAAGAATGACATTCTCTTTAACAAATGGTGCTGGAAAAACTGGCTATCCATATGCAGAAGACTAAAACTAGACCCATGCCTATCACCATGTACTAAACTAAACTCTAAATGGATCAAATATCTAAATATTAAAACAGAAACACTAAATCTGCTGGAAGACAAAGTGGGTAAAAATCTCAAAGATATAGGGGTAGGAAGAGAATTCATGAGCAAGAATCAAACTACACGGGAAATACTTCCCAGAATCAATAACTAGGACCACATCTTATTAAAGTGTTTCTGCATGTCAAAAGAGCTTTCCAGCAGAGTGAAAAGAAAACACACAAATTGGAAAAACATATTAATGGATTGTCCCTCAGACAAAGGACTTATGTCTAGAACTGATAAAGAATTAAACAAAATCAGACCCTCGAAATTCAAAGACCCAATGCAAAAATGGGCATCTAAACTGAATACACAGTTCTCAGATGAAGAAATATGAATGGCAAATAAATACATGAACAAATGTTCGTCGTCATTAGTCATGAGAGAAATGCAAATTAAAAGCACACTAAGATTCCATCCCACTCCAAAAAGAATGGCCAAGATAGAAAACACTACCAACAACAAGTGTTGGAGAGGCTGTGGGGAAAAAGGAACTCTTTTGCACTGTTGGTGGGAGTGTAGACTGGTGCAACCACTGAGAAGGTCAGTCTGGAGATTCCTCAAAAAGCTGGGTCTGGAGGTCCCATTTGACCCAGCTATTCCACTTCTAGGCATATTCCCAGAAGATCTGAAAACATCATACCACAGTGATATATGTGAACCTATGTTTGTAGCAGCACAATTTGTAATAGCCAGATCTTGGAAACAACCTAAGTGCCCATCAACTGGAGAATGGATAAAAAAGTTGTGGTATTTCTATACAATGGAGTACTACTCAGCTATAAAGAATGATCGCATTGAGATATTTATAAATAAATGGACACGACTTGAGACCATACTCATACGTGAAATAAACCAAACTCACATGTGTAAATACCGTATAGTCTCCCTAGTATGAGAGTTGGTAAGAGTATATAAGATTTTATGGTAATCATGAGTCCCCATCTCATAGCTTTGAAGCCTTTCAGTGTTTTCATTCATCAGTTGGAATGGCTTTAATCTGTTTTGTTTGACTTTAGTATGTGTGATGGTATGAACAGCTGTTTTGAAGAAAACAAAACATTATGGCAGCCATTGCTGATTTAATATCATCTTCCTTAGAAGTCCTACCATGCTTCTACTCTGCTATTACCATTGGTTCTATCATGTTGTGTCTTATTGGGCCTTTAATATATGTGATAGTATAAACTAATCTTTTTGTTCAAAATGAGATATTATAGTAGCCATTGATCATAGTTATTTGGTTCAGAATGTCCTGTAATTCTTTCATTCTCTTGAACGGTTTTATACTATTGTGTTATGTTTGATATTATTGTATTTGAAACTATGCTCAACTATAGCAGAGAAAGAAATATTGTGATAGATATTGCTAATGTCTGGTTGTCTTAATGTTAAGTATTGTGTTGCCTATGTTGTCCAGTTCCACTCTGCTCTGTACTGGCCTCTTTTGTCTTTTTCTCTTTAAAATAAAATGGAAAAAAAAGAAATCACATAAATTCCTCTAACACATGTAAATTAAACCTCAATCTTGAATAATTAATGGGTCACAAAAGAAATTATGGAAGAAGTTAGTTCCTAAAATCAAATGATAATACCAGTACAACATACCAGAACCTATGGGACACAATGAAAGTAGTCTTAAGTGAGAAGTAAACTTCTATGTAAACAGCTATGCATGCGTGCATCAGAAAAATAATAAGCCCAAATAAACAACCTAATGATATACCTCAAGGTCCTAGAGAAGCAAGAACAATCCAAATACAAAGGCAGAAGAAGGAAGAAAATTGTGAAGATCAGAGGAGAGATTTATGAAATTAAAACTGCAAAAATAGTATGAAGAATCAATGAATCAATGTGATGATATTTTGGAAAGAATAAACAAGACAGTCAAACCTCTAGCCACACCTGTCAAAAGAGGAAAGAAAAGACTCAAATCAATACAATTAGAAATAAAAAAGGCAAATTCACAATGGACACTTCCCAAATCCACAAGGTTATTAGTAAATACTTTGAGAACCTGTAATTTTAGAAAATGGACAATTCAGAAGAAATAGATAGATCCCTAAATACGTATACATTACACATGGTGAACCAAGATGACTTAAAAACCGTACATGACCCAATATCTAAAGACATAATAAAAATATGTACCAAATATAAACAACCTAGGTCCAGAAGGATTCACTTCTGAATTTTATGTACATTTTAGGGGAGATCTAATACCAATATTCCTTAGACACTAATGAAATAAAACAGAATGGGCATTTCCAAAGTCATTCTGTTAAGCTAGTGTTATCTTGATTCCAAAACCAGTAAAGGACCCAACTAAAAAGATATTTATAAGCAAATTGCTTTAATGAACTTGAAAGAAGACTTTCAACAAAATACTGACAGATAGGATTAAATAAATTATCAAAAATATCACACATCATGGCCAAGTAGATTTCATCCCAGAGATGCAAGGATAGTTCAAAATACTCAAATAATAAATATAATAAATTAAACAGAAACCAGGACAAAGATCACAAGATCATCTCAATAGATAGATAAAAATTTTGACATTGTATTGAGGTAAACCTCAATAGCTATTATGGCAGTCTGTGTTTCTCCGGATCAACTGGTCTTATAGCGGTGGCGTTGCAGTGGGGAGTTGGCTCTTCTGGTCTCCCAGGGTGCATGCCGGAAGGCGCCAGCATCCGTTTCTGCCCCCAGCAGCCTGTGCATGGCGCTGACTCACAGAGAGGGCTTGCTTCTTTTTGACTTCTTGTTCTCTTCCCCCACAGTCTATGAATGGTGCTAACTCACAGGAAAAGGCTGGCACTTAGCTGTCCCCTCAACAGTCTGCACATGGTTCTGTCTTGCAGGAAGGGTTTGTTTCTTGTTACTTTCTTGTTCTCTTCTTCTGCAGTCTGCAAATGGAACTGCCTCATGGGAAAAGGCAGGAGTCTGGATCTCCCCATAGTGGCCCACACATAGTAGGGGCTTGCAAGGAGGGCTTGTTTCTTGTTGACTTCGTGTTCTCTTCATCTGTAGTCCACACAATACAAAATGTAGCATATATGGGGGATCTCCTTCTGAAGGTGGTAGCCATTGTTAATTCCTATTATCTTGTTTTGAAGTCCTATATCATTTTCATTGTTTTGTTGGGTTGGGTTTTATTCTATTGTGTCTTGTTTGACTTTATTATATCCAGTGGCATTGTCAGCTCTTTCAAAGATAATAAGATATATTATTGTAGCCATTTTGTATTTACTATTATCTTGTTTTGAAGTCCTTTATTGCATTTATTGTTTTGTTTTTATTGGTTCTATTCTGTTCTGTTTTGTTTGATTTTTACTGTGTCTGGAAGTATAAGCAGCTATTTAGAAGATAAAAAAGGCATTATGGTAATCATTGTTGATTTCCTACCATTTTTTTATTTAAAGAAAAAAATAACAGAAAGAGGGTAGAAATAATACATAATTTCAAAAAAAGAAAAAAAAGGTAAGAAATCACTAGTTGATAATTACATATTTTCCTCTTAGAAATAGTTGTTCAAGTTACATAAGTAAAGCATACAAAGTGGACATCCAAACAGTGAGACTGCAAACAGTTCTCTTCACCTATCCAACAAAAACTTAGTAATATGGTTCTCAATGCTACACACTTAAACATACATGCAGTTATATCCTTTAGAGTACTTTCTTTTCCTCTCTTTTATACAATAACTGTAATCAATTCTTGTAAACTGTTTAGAAGTTCTATGCATGCATGAATCTCTACATGTATACCTATCCTTTCTGTATTAGAGAGAAAAACAAATCAAAGCAACAATAAAAATTCCTAGAAAGACACAAAATGAAAAAGTCATATAGAACCATAATACTAGGTGATCTATAGTAGTTACTATGATGTCTCTTGTTATTTTCAATAAAATTGTCTATATCATCAGGCATAGTATAATTGAACATAGCAGTACATAGCAATATTAATAGAAACAAAACATTGGAGACATTATATGACCTCAAAAGCAGTTAATAATCAAACCTGTATTGGTATCCTGTTGAATCTTGTTGTCTTCAGAGTAGTTGCCTTTACGTTCAGACTTGATACTATCAAGCATACCAGATTTGAATAAAATCAGTCAAGACAAAACCATGATCTAACAAACCAGATTCAAATAAGATCAGTCATAGTAAGACAGTGTAAGTAATACAGGGCTTCAGTTTAAGTTAATAGGAAATTAAGGATAGTTACCCTAGTATATCCTGCTATTTTTGGGATATCTGTCTGTGCTTTCAAATCTAGTACAAGTAGACAGACTGGAACAGAATAAAATTAAACTAAAAAGAGTGATAAGGATAATGTGGCTTTTGAATCCTGATACACTATTAACAATGTCCTCTGCCTTCCTTTTTTAGACAATTCCTCCCCTTTCACTTTCTCAGGGTGCTTTTTACATTTCGGGTCCCACTAACTCCTTTAGTATTTAGATTAGGGGGGCAACCCACTATCTACCTAAGTGGTTCTGAATCTTTTTACCCCTGAGCTTGATTGTGAGCTGTATTCCTTCACTTACTAAAGCCTTAAGGTTTTCCTTTGTTATAGATGAGTAGTTCTCAACTACACAAAAGTGTCATGAGTTTCCAATCTATCTGCAGCTGCTGGACGAGCTGTCCTATTTCTCTCTGGTTCCCTGTCACATAAAGCATTGTTTTCTCATCTTTGACTTTTGGTTCATTAAGCCTCTTTCAGGTTGATTATGTTTCCTATTCAGAGTATCTCGATGGACTCTATCTCCTGATCTACTCTGCCTGTGTTTCTTTTTGTTAGTGTATACAGGCCATCTGTGTTAGAGATTATAGCTAATCTTCTCTGTCTCATCTCTGCTATGCTATTTTTCTGCCATTGGTTGTTTACTTTTATCCTTCATTCCACTGTCTGCCCCATTCATTGAGGCCTCTCTACCATTGTTCCTGGAATCTTGGTGATTTTTTTCTCTCTTTCTAGAATGTCCTTCAATATTTTTTGTAGGGTTGGATTGGTGGTCACGAACTCCCCCAGTTCCTCTTTGTCATGGAAGCATCTTATTTTTCCATTAATTTTGAGCAATAGTTTTCAGGGTATGTCAATCTGGGTTGGAGGTTATTTTCTTTCAGGGTTTGGAATATTTTGCTCCAAGCTCTTCTTGATTGAATAGTGTATGTTGAGAAGTCTTCTGTGATATTGATGGGTTTTCCTTTATAGGAGATCTTTTTCTTCTCTCTGACAGATTTTTATATTCTGTTCTTCTGATGAATTTCTGGGATCTTCATTATTATATGTCTGGGTGTAGATCTGTTTTGGTTGTAGCTGGCTGGAGTTCTGCATGCCTCATACTTCTGAATATCATTTCCTTTTCCTATGCTTGGGAAGTTTTCCTTAATTATTTCTGTGAATAGCCTTTGTATTTCATTTATATTTCCCCTGCTTCTTCACTCACATTTTTTATTCTTAAGTTTTAGATCTTTTTATCATCTTCTAGCTCTTGTATTGTTACTTCCTGATTCCTTGTTATTTTAAAGAGATCTTTCCTTTTATGATCACACATTGCAAATATATCTTCAAATTTTGAAAGACTATCTTTAGTTTCTGTCAAGAAATTTTGCCAGCTTTCAATGGAGATTTTAATTTCCTGGTAATCTCTTTGGATGAGTTTCATGTATTCTAGATTTTGTTTATATTCTTCATCAAAGGTTTTTCTGGGTTCCTCCATTTTTCCATCTGTGTCTTCTTGAGAGGTGCTTAGCATTTCTTTTGTTAATCTTATATTTTGCTTCACTTGAGTTAGAATTTCACTTTTAAGTTCATTAATGAGGTCACAAAAGTATTTCTTTATGTCTGCTGAGGCCTTGTCTGATATTGCATGTTTGCTGCCCTCGATCTCTTCTGTATTTACCTCACCTAGACTTATTTTCCCTGGGTCAGTGGCTGGAGGATTTTTCTTCTTTCTTTCTCTTGTCATGTTTCTGGTTTCTTTTAGACAGGTGTATGGTGGAGGTCTCAGGTCCTTTCTCCATTGCTTACAGTTTTTCTGAAGTGTGCTGGCTAGTGGATTGCTGTCCTCTCCAGTTTGCTGTTGATCTGTGAGGTACACACAGGGGCGATGTGGGCTGGCCCCTCTGTTCTGAGCCAGTCAACCATGAATGCCTTCACCACGTTAGCCTGTGCCCTGTGAATGTCACAGGTTTGGGACATTTTCATCCCTGGCTATTGGGTCCTGACCAGGGGTGTGACTCAGCCCAAGAAGATCTCACTAGTCCCTTTGGGTCAGGAGCAGCTGACTGATGCCACCACAGTTGCCAGTTCAGGCCCGTCTTGCCCAACCCCAGTATGTCATCCAGCTGGTTACCCCTCCAGGTTACCTCCTAGGAATTAGGGGCCTAATTCCTAGCACTCACCACAGGTTAGTGAAGCTGGCCACACTGGTTCCACTTCCTGTTGTGGTGCACCCTCCTGCCTAGGGTCTCAGGCTCACCAACCCCCGATTTCAACATGACCGTGACTTCAGCTTGATCATGAGTCACCAAATTCCAAGACGTGCCCAGCGCAGTGCGGGACTGGCTCCTATGGGAGCATGTCTAGCTCTAGCCTTCCGCCCAGCACAGCACGGGACCAGCTCTGGTGAAAGCATGTCTAGCTCCAGCCTTCCATCCAGGTCCCCCACACTTTTTTTTTCTTTTTCCGAAGTTTCTTCTTGGGTCATGAGAATCCCTCTCCTTTCATCTGGTCTTCTCCATGATGTTAAATTGTAGCATCTGAGTTGTTTTTCTCAGTGAGACTCTTTACCATGTTACCTATCAATCTGCCATCTTCCCCACTACCATCTTATTTTAAAGTCCGGTATCACTTACACTGTTTTATTTTGATTGCCTTTATTCTGTTTTATTTTACTTGGTTTTATTGTCTTTAAAATAAAAAATTACAAAAAATGTCCAGTAATATCCAGCACCTGTTCATGATAAAAATCCTGAAAAAATAGGTATATAGAGACCTAATTTCCATCTGATAAAAAACATGTTTGACAAACCAATGACATACATCACATTACATTGGGGAGAAGCTGAAAGCTTTCACTCTAAATCAGGATCAAGACAAAGATGTTCACAATCACCACTACTGTTCAATGTAGTTCTCAAAACATTAAGTGGAGCAATCAGGGAAGAGAAAGAAATAAAAGGGATACATCTGAGAGAAGTCAAATTATCATTCTTTGCAGATGACATAATTCTCTAATAGAAAATCCAAAAAATTTCACCAGAAGAGTACCGGAATTAATAACCAAAGCCAGTAGCATAATAAGGTACAATGTCAAAAAGCAAAAAAGTTTGTAGTGTGTATTTCTGTACATCCAATTGTGTTCCTATACATCAAAAATAAAAACACCAAGAAAGATGTTAGGGAAATAATACCTTTCACAAAAGAAGGAAGAAAAATTAGAGCCTAGAAATTAATCTAAGCATAGAAGTAAAAAGCATTCTCTAATGAAATCTACATTACTCTGAAAAAATAGATTAAAGAGAACATAAAAAATGGAAAGATACTCCCTATTATTGGTTAGGCAGCACCAATATTATCAAAATGGCAATAGTTCTAAAACTGATATACAGATTTAAATCAATTCTGATTAAAATGTCAGTAGCATTCCTCATAGACTACAGGGGAAAGTTCTAAAATTCATATGAAACCAAAATAGACTTAGAATAGCAAAACCAATCCTGGGCAATAAGAGCAATGCATAAGAAATCACAATTCCAAACTTCAAGTCACACTGCAAAGCTACACTAATAAAAGAATCACTATATTGGCATATAAACAGTCATGTGGATCAATGGAACAGAGTAGAGGATGTAAAGACAACTCCAAGCACATTTTGCTACTTATTTTTTGACAAACAGTACAAAAGCTTATACTGAGGAAAGATGGCCTTTTTGCCAAACGGTGCTGGGAAAACTGGCTGTACACATGCAGAAGATTGAAGCTAGAACCAATGTTCTACCTATGAATACCCAATTTTCCCCACACAATGTATTAAAGAGGCTACCTTTCCTCCAGTGTATATTATTGGCTCCTTTGTCTAAGATCAAGTAATTGAATGTGCCTGGGATTATTTTTGTTTCTATTCTGTTCTATCGATCCACATGTCTGTTTTGTACCAGTGCCACACTGTTTTAATCACTGTAGCTTTATAGTATGATTCAAAGTCTGGGATTTTAATACTATTGGCTTTGTTTTTGTTACTCAAAATTGCTTTTGCTATTCTAGGTCTCTTCTAATTACATGCAAATTTTAGGATTTTTTTTAGCTCAGTGATAAATGACATTTGTATTTTGATTGAAATTGCATTAAATCTGTATGTCAGTTTTGGAAATGTAGCCATTTTGATGATATTAATTCTGCCTATGCACAAATAAGGTATATTTTTAATTTTCTGATGTCCTTGATTTCCTTCATTCTTGGATGTAATTTTCATTCCAGAGTTCTTTCACTTCCTCGGTTAGATTAATACCTAAGTATTTAATTTTTTGGGTATTATTGTGAATTTTTTTCTTATTTTCTTTTTTGGTGATTAGTTCATGATTAGTGTACATGGGTGATCTTGATTTCTGTGTGCTTATTTTGAATCTGCTACATTATTGGATTTGGCTATCAACTCTAAGAGTCTTTTGTGGAGTTTTTGGGTCTTGGAGGTAAAGGATCATGTGTTCCGCAAAGATATTTTGACTTAGTCTTTTCCTATACAATCCCTTTTTATTTATTTCTCTTTCTTGACTGCTCTGGCTAATGTTTCAATGACTATGCTAAACAAGAGTGATTTTAATGAATATTCTTGTCTTAGTCCAGATTTAAAGTGAAGGCTTTTAGTATCTCTTTTAATCTGATGTTGGCAGTAAATTGCTAATAAATGGCTTTTACTGTGTTGAGATAAAGACCTATTTTTTCTTCAGGGTTTATTTTCTTCAGAATTTTTATGAGATGAATTACATTACTGATTTTCATGTGGTAAACCATCCCTTTATTCCTAGAATGAAGACTACTTGGTCATGTTGTATGATCTTTTTGATGATTTGTCACAATCTGCCAGTATCTCATTAATGATTTTCCCATCTATATTGATTAGAGAAATCAGCCTATAGTTCTCTTTTTGTAGTGAGATCATTTTTTTGAGGTTAAGTGGAGCCCTCTTCCCTAAAGGGAGGAAAGGAACTGCTCAACCATCTTAGCCTGTTTGTTTATATACTCAGGAGGATATGAGTTTCAATCCCTTTGCCTAGCAACTTGTTTGCCTGTCTGGCCTGGGCCCCTTGCTTTCTTGGAGCTGGAACAGGTTGTTCACATGGATTGCTTTGGGCTTTCTGCATTCTCAGGGCTAACCTTGCTTTATTCTCACATGTGTGATCAATCTTCAGCTTTAGTCACTCCCCACAACTGCCTTTTTCCTGTTTTGTAGTTGCAAGCAAAAAGTGGCCAGTTGAACTTGGGGAAGCTGTGTTTGGAGAACTCTGTAGAAGACTTTTAAATTTTTGAACATTTTAATTTTGAGTGAACTTACTCTTTCAGACTAAAGAATCTTTTTTTTTTTTTTTTGGCCATACTGGGGATCGAACTCATGACCTCACACTTGCCAGGCAGGTGCTTATGCCACTGAGCTAAATCCCCAGCAGACTAAAGAATCTTAAGTCCAAGGATTTTAAGTCTGTACATTCTTTAATTTAACCCTGTACACTCCATTAATCCATAACAGCAGTCAGTTACCAGTGTAGCTGGCAATTGTCAGAATTAGTGATTTGAGTCACTTTTCATTGTTTTACACATTTTGTGGTTATACTTTTCTGTTTGATGCCCAAAACCAAGTTAAAGTGAGACCTATATTAATTACAATTAATCTCTTGCTATCTATCAAGGTCAGTTAAGTCTCCTCAGGAATTGCCTTGGAACCATGCATATCACCTCTCAGTACTTCTGTCAGTGTCAACCATCTGGGTGAGTCATGGCCATTGTTTGTATTAGTATTGATGGTATTAACTTCTAGGAATGATTTTGGAAGTACTCCTTCCCTCATAATTTCATTAAAAATCTTGAGAAATATTTGTATTAGATTGTTCCTGAAGTTCTTCTAGAGTTCAGATGTGAATTCTTCAGGCTTCTCTTAATTTGTTTCTTTGGTATTGATAATCAAATTCAGGGCCTTGTGCTTGCCAGGCAGGCATTGTGCCACTGAGCTATATCCCTGGCCCATCATCAAGCTTTTTGTAGTTGGTAGCATTTTTTAAAATTACTGCTTCAATTTTATTACCTGTTATTGGATTATTCAAGATTTTTAAATAGTCTTGGTTCACTTTTGGCAGTTCATATTTATCTAGGAATCTCTCCATTTTTTTCTGAGTTCTCCAATTGTTTGGCTTATATGTTTGTAAAGTACAATAGTACCTTGGCTCACCAGTACTTTTGTTTGGTGAACAATTTGTTTTGCAGAGAAAGCATTTGGAAAAATTTTGTTTTTGTTTGCAAACCTTGTATTGGGTGACAAACATAGCAATGGCTATCTTTCCCACATAAACACAAATGTGGCCATTTTTTACAAATCAAAGACTAGATTAAGTTTGTGAACCAAGGTACCACTGTACTTGCTAATAATTTTCTAAATTTCAGCAGTGCCCATTGAGATTTCACCTTTTTCATTTCTAATTGCATTAATTTGTGTCTTGTCTTTTCTTTTTTTGGTAAGAGTGGCTAAGGATTCGTCTGTTTTATTTATTCTTTCAGAGAACCAGCTCTTCAATTCACTGATTTTTAAATTTCCATCTCATTAATTTCTGCTCCAACCTTTACACTTCCCTTTTTTGTACAAGCTCTCAGTTTGGATTGTTCTTGTTTTTCTAAGACCTTGAGATGCATCATTAGTTTATTTATTTGGGCTCATTCTATTTTTCTGATTTGGGCTTTTACTATTAGAAGCTTTCCTTGTAGCTCTGCTTTCGTTGTGTCCTGTAAGTTCTGGTATGTTTTACTGACATTAACATTTAATTTTAGGAACTGTCTTATTTCCTTCTTAGCTTTGTCTATGATCCACTGATTGCTTATGAGAGTGTTATTTAGGAGCAATTTACTTTTGAATTCTCCCTATTCATCCAGAGTAGCTGTCTGTCATCTCTCTTTTCCCCCTTCTCCATCTTCAAATAAATTGTCTTGTTTAAAAAAAAGTGGTTTAATTTCCATGTTTGCATAGTTTCTGTAGTTTATCTTGCTATTGATTTCTAGTTTCCTTGTGCTGTGATCTGGTAACATATATGGTAAAAATGTGATTTTTTTCATTTGCTTAAGCATGCTTATTCACATTATATGGTCTATTTTGAGAAAGTATCATATGCATCTGATGTATGCTCTGTTGTTGGATGGAATACTTTATGCATATTTATTACATCCATTTGTTCACAGATTTGGTTGTACTGTGATATTTGTTAATTTTTTATGTAGTTGATCTGTCTATTTTGATAAAGGGATGTTGAGATCATCTACTGTAACTGCATTGATGTTTAACTGATCTTTTTTTGTCGAGAGTTTATTTTATGAAGTTGGGTGCACTGTTTGTCATATACATGTTACTAATTGTAATTTCTTCCTGTTGAATAGTTTCATCAGTGTCCTTCTTTTCCTCTTTTGATTGCTTTGTTTGAAGATACAATAGCTACTGTTACTTGTTTTTGGGTCCCCAATGCATGGACTATTGCTTTCCATCCTTCGATCATTAGTCTATAAATTTCTTTTTGTGTTACTTGTGTTTTTTGTCTTCAGCATCCTGTTTGATTTTGTTTCTTGATCCATTCTGCTAATCGGTGTCTTTTGATTGGTGAATTGAGTCCATTTATATTGATAGTCATAATTGATAGATACTGACTTATTCCTGTTATCATATTAATTCTCTATTGTTCTTTTCCTTTCATTTTCTCCTACTTAATTGATGTAATTTATCTTATTGGACCTTTTGGAATTATTAACTTCATTGTCTTCTAGGATATCCTTGAGAAATTTTTTGAGTGTTGGTTTGAAGTCATGAATTTCTTTAGGTTCTCTTTATCTTGTAAGTATCTTATTTGTCCACCAACATTGAAAGATAATTTTGAAGAATATAACAGTCTGAGTTAGACAGATTTTTTTCTTTAAGAGCTTGAAAGACTTTATTCCATGTTCTCCTTGCCTTTCAGATTAATAATGAGCAATCTGTTGCAAGTGTAGTAATTTTTCCTTTATAGTTTACTCTTTACTTTTCTCTATCAGCCTTTAAGAGTTTCTGCTTATTTTGTATTTCTGGTATTTTAATTATTAGCTTGTGTGGAGTGGCTTTTTTCTGATTATGGCTATTTGGAGTTCCATATGCTTCACTTATCTGTATGTTAAATTATTTTTCCTTGTCTGGAAAGTTTCTAGGTGTTACTTCTGTAAACAGACTTTTATATCCTTTGTGTTGTCTTCCAATTTTTCTCTAACTTCCCTTTCTCTTCTACTACTCCTCTTTGAGTCATCTAGTGGCTATGTGATCCATTTTCACATTCCCTACTGTTTTGAAGGTATTGCTCATTCATTGATGATTAACCAACAACTCTAAGTCTGACACTCTGTCTTCATATTGGTTATACTTTCAATTGTGTTTTTGATGATAGAGATCCCACTCTGCTGGCCACATCATGATCTGGAGGAGTACACATTTGCAATCCCAGGAAAAAGTTATTGGAATTCCAATAAGTAATTCCAATGTACCACTTCTTATGCAACCCATGACAAGAATAAAGAGATGAGCACATATCTGTAGTTGGGGGGGGAACAGATCTTAAGTCCAGAAAGAAGGCCCTGACTAAAGGTCAAACCCAGATTTTATTAATTCATTAAGAGAGGAGTGGTTTAAAGATGAGTGACTGTGAAACTGATGGGAAGTACATGTGAGCTGTGAGCTGGGCTAGGTAAGAGGAATAATATCACCTTTGCAACATGCAGAGAGAGGCATGCAGAAAGAGTAATCTGCATAACACAGTTTGAGGAAGTATCTTATGTTTTGGGGTCAGTGCTTCATCTTTGATGTCTAGCCTTTATGCCCAGAGACATCATGGCCTCTTGAGGCTAAATCCCAGCTGACAGGGTGGTGTCTGTCACCCTAGCTCATACATACTAGTTGGGAGCCATGGCAGGGAGTCACTTACCTATTGTATTGCTTTGAAGGCTACACACCAGCATCTGGACTAAACCCAATTGCATTGCTTAAAGTCAATTGAGGGGATAAAGAAATATTCTAGCCAGATTTGTACATGTCAATGCAGAGAATTAGGGCCAGGTTTAGACAAAGTAGAGACAAATGTTCTTCTTTAAGGAGAGCTGTCCTGGTGGTCCCCCACATTTAATCTCCTGGATTTCTGTTAGAACTTTCCTATGGGCTCCTATTATTTTCTATGTTGGGCTTTCATATTTTGGATCTTTTTCTTTAGTTCTGTTAGGGGTGTGTGTGTGTGTGTGTGTGTTCTCTAGACTCCCTGTTTATTTGTTTCACTATGGACATTGTGTGATTTGTTATATTTCTTTAAATCACCAAACATCTGATAGAACTGTTTTATCTCCATGGTACACTTTCAGATCTTCTGCTGTATAGTTTATGATTTCTTTCTCCGTATTCCTCCTGTACCAATTTTGGGGGAGTTGGAAGTTTTTGGAGGTATTTATTGCCTTGTCTTTTCATGTTTCTGTTTGTTGCTTTTTTTTTTTTTTGGTACTGTGTTTGCACATTGTTTGGCCCAATGCCCTGTTCCTTGGGAGTAAGCCTCAGTATTGTTTATGACCCTCCCATCTCTGGAAATCCAGACATTGACATAGGGAGGAAAACAATTGCTGTATGCTGCTATATTACCTTGTCTATGTTAGTAAATTCAGTGACAACAATGGTATCAAATGTCAACTGGGTGTCTACAAACCCCAAGAACCATTCATGAACATCCCTTCACCAAAACAAAGAGAACAATGGTGAGGTGAGTTCTAGCGACTTGGGGAAAGTTGGAGACCTAAGTTCCTGCTTTTGAGTTTCTGGGGAGCAACTGGGATGCTGGACTGGGTCCAACAGATTTCAGAGCCTCAGTAAACCATGTTCAGCCACCTAGTTTCAGTCCAGGAGGCAGGAACCTTGCATGAGGACTCTGGGCTCAATTGGGCTGACATGGGGACAACATTGAGACTAGCACTGCCAGCTGCTGAGTTCATATCCACACCCCTAGGACAGGGGATTGTGCCCTGGTGCTCTGCTGGCCACAGTTCTCCATGCCCAGCTTCTGCATCTCAATTAAGAGAGCCAAGAATCTGCAGAGGGGTGGAGTTTGCCCCAGGTGAGTTCCGGGGACCTGGGGAAAGTTGGAGACCTACTTTCTGGCTTTTGAGTTTCTAGGGAGCTACTGGAACGCTGGAATGGGTCCATCAGATTGCAGGGCCTCAGTCAACCAAGTTCAGTGGCCTGGTTTCAGTCCAGGAGGCAGGAACCTTGCGCGAGGACTCTGGGCTCAATTGGGCTGGCCTGGGGACAGCTTGAGACCAGGGTTGCCAGTGCTTGAGTTCATCTCCACATCCCTAAGACAGGGGATTGTGCCCCGGGGGTTTCTCTGGCCCAAGTTCTCCACACCCTGCTTCCTCCTCTCAATTTAGGGAGCCAGGTACATGCAGAGGAGCTGAGACAGCTCCAGTAGCTGAGGGTGCAGTAGGAGATTTGTGAAACACCGAGAGGAAGCTTTGGAACACTACTCAAACCAAGGAAATAAAGAAAAATAACAAAAGGAAACACCAAAAGGCAGGCTCAAATCACCAGCCCACCCCAAGAAAGCCTGGGAGAAGAAAATAGAAGCCATACACCTGAAATGACTGAAATGATATCAACTGAAATAAAGAAGCAACTAGGGGAAGCTATGGAGAAATTCAAATTAGAAATAATTGCCCAGATAAAGGAAGAAATGATAAAAGTAGTGAAAGAAATAGTGAACACATCTAGTGAAGACACAGCTAAAAAATTAGAGGAATGAAGCAAACAGATAGAATCCCTGAATGAACACTATAAGAAACAAACAGAATACATAAAGCAGATTCAAAGAGATATACAGGAAATAAAAAATTATATTGAAAGCTGTAAAAACCGCCTCAGTGAAAGTGAAGATAGAATTTCAGACCTTGAAGATAAGATCTCAGCTTGTGAACAGGAAAGGAAAGATCTTTTAAATATAACAAAGATTCAGGAAATAACAATTCAACAGCTACAAGATGATGCAAAGAAAAATAACGTAAGATTAATAGGGATAAATGAAAAAGAAGGAGACAGCCCAAATGATATCAAGAGAATGTTTACAGAAGTAATAGCTGAAAACTTCCCAAATATGAGAATGGAAACTGACATTTGGATTAGTGAAGCATATAGAACTGAAAATAGCCCTAAGCAAAATAAAACTATACCCAGACACATAATAATCACCATCCCAGAAACCCACCATAAGAACAGAATACTAAAAGCTGTTAGAGAGAAACGACAGATCACCTATAAATGAAAACCTATCAGAATCACATCAGACTTCTCAACACCAACAATGAAGTCAAGAAGAACATGGAGTGAAGTATTTCAGATCCTAAAGGAAAACCTCTTCCAACCCAGACTGATGTACCCTGCAAAACTGTCCTTCAAAATGGATGGAGAAATAAGATACTTCCATGACAAAGTACTACTGAAGAACTTCATGAACACCAAACCAACCCTACAAAGAATACTGAAAGACATTCTAGATACACATAGGATAAAACCACCAAGCAAGGCAGATAATTAAACAGAATGGAAAGCTAAAGATACAACAGCAGAAAGATAACATGTCAACAATAAACAAATATATAACAGTTACAGCCATTAATGTAAATGGCCTCAACTCACCAATCAAAAGAAACAGACTGGCAGAATGGATCAAGGAACAACATCCAACCATATGCTGTCTACAAGAAACCCATCTTACCCAAAAGGAAACCCATAGACTGAAAGTCAAAGGATGGAAAGCAATACTTCACACAACAGGAAACCAAAAAAAAAAAAATGCGGGAGTAACAATCCTGTTTGCAGACAATGTGAACTTCAAACCAAGAATGATCCAAAATGATAAAGATGGTCGCTACATACTAGTCAGGGGAAAACTTCAAGAGGAAGAGATAACAATCTTAAGTATATATGCACCAAATTCCAGAGCACCCAGCTATACAAAGCAAATATTAACAGAAATGAAAAGTCAAATAAGCAATAACACAATTATAACAGGAGATTTTAACATGCCATTGACACAGAGGGACAGATCAACTAGACAGAAAATCAGCAAAGACATAACAGAAATGAATCACACCTGTGAACAAATGGACTTCATAGATGTATATAGAGTTTTCCATCCAACAACATCAGAATATACATTCTTCTCAGCAGTACATGGAACATTTTCTAAAATAGGCCATATGCTAGCCCACAGAACATGTTTAAGCAAATGCAAAAGAATTGAAATTATCCCATGCATGTTATCGGATCATAGTGCCATGAAATTAGAAATTAACAATAAAAGCAACTGCAAAACCCTCACAAACACATGGACACTGAGTAATAGACTCTTGAGTAATCAGTGGGTCACAGAGGAAATTAAAGAAGAAATTAAACAATACCTACAAGCAAATGAAATACAAACACAACTTACCAGAATTTGTGGAATGCAATGAAAGCAGTCCTCAGAGGAAAATTTATTGCACTGAGTTCCCACATCAGGAAGACAGAACGAACACAAATAAACAACCTGATGCTACAACTCAAACATCTAGAAAAAGAAGAACAAGCCAAGCCCAAAGCAAAAGAAGGGAGGAAATTATAAGAATTAGAGCAGAAATTAATGCAATAGAGACTAAGAAAACAGTACAAAGGATCAATGAATCAAAGAGTTGGTTCTTTGAAAGAATAAATAAAATTGTTAAGCCCCTGGCCAACCTTATTAAAAAAAGAAAAGAAAAAACTCAGATTCATGCAATAAAGAATGAAAAAGGTGAAATTACTACAGACTCGGTGGAAATACAGATCATCAACACCTATTTCGAAAACCTCTACTCTCATAGATTCGATAGCACTGAAGAAATAGATAGATTCTTAGATACATATGAACTACCAAAGCTGAATCATAAAGATGTAAAACTGCTGAATAACCCAGTTTCTATTACTGAAATTGAAAATGTAATTAAGTCCTTGCCAACAAAGAAGAGCCCAGGCCCAGATGGATTTGCTGCAGAATTCTACAAGAAATACAAAGAAGACTTAATTCCAACACTCCTCAAACTCTGCAATGAAATCGAAAGGGAAGCAATTCTTCCTAAGTCATTCCTGGAAGCAAATATTACTCTAGTACCAAAACCAGAGAAAGACCCAACTAAAAAAAAGAACTATAGGCCAATCTCCCTAATGAACATAGATTCAAAAATTCTCAATAAAATATTGGCAAACAGGATGCACCAACTCATCAAGAAGATTATTCACCCTGACCAAGTGGGATTCATCCCAGGAATGCAGGAATGGTTCAACATACATAAATCAATAAATGTAGTCCACCATATCAATAGAGCCAGAAGTAAGAACCACATGATCATCTCCATAGATGTAGAAAAATCTTTTGATAAATGTCCAATGCTCATTCATGATAAGAAACTTACAGAGAATTGGAATAGATGGTCTTTACCTCAATATGATAAAGGCTATCTATGACAAAACTACAGCCAGTGTCATATTAAATGGTCAAAAGCTGAAAGCCTTTACCTTCAAATCAGGGACAAGACAAGGATGTCCCCTATCACCGCTCCTATTCAACATAGTACTGGAAGTACTAGCCAGAGCAATTAGACAAGAGAGAGAAATAAAAGGAGCAAAGATAGGAAAAGAGGAAGTTAAATTATCATTATTTGCAGATGACATGATACTTTACATAGAAGACCCCCAAAACTCCATTGAAAAACTCCTAGATATAATAAAAAAAATTCAGCAATGTAGCTGGATACAAAGTCAATACTGAAAAATCAATAGCATTCCTATACACTAACAACAAAAATACCGAGAGAGAAGTAAGAGAAGCCACACCGTTCATGCTAGCATCCAAAAAAATGAAATACTTAGGAATTAATCTCACAAAAGATGTAAAACAGCTATACAAGGAAAATTATAATACCCTGAAAAAGGAAATCAAAGAGGATCTCAGAAAATGGAAAGACATCCCCTGTTCATGGATATGAAAAACAAACATTGTGAAAATGGCCATTCTCCCAAAATTACTATACAGATTCAACACAATCCCAATCAAAATACCACTAACATACCTCATAGATCTAGAGAAATCACTCCTAAAATTCACCTGGAACCAGAAGAGACTTAGAATAGCAAAGGCAATTCTAAGCAGCAAAGGTAAGGTAGGAGGCATCACAATCCCTGATTTGAAATTATACTACAAAGCTACAGTAATAAAATCAATGTGGTACTGAAATAAAAACAGACCTGAAGATCACTGGGATATATTGGAAGAGACAACCACAACCACAAACCCACTCAACCACCTTATCTTTGATAAAGGTGCCAAACATGTTCTCTGGAAGAATGACAGTCTCTTCAACAAATGGTGCTGGAAAAATTGGCTATCCATATGCAGAAGACTAAAACTAGACCCATGCCTATCACCATGTACTAAACTAAAATCTAAATGGATCAAAGATCTTAATCTCAAAACAGAAACACTAAATCTGTTGGAAGACAAAGTAGGTAAAAACCTCGAAGATATAGGAGTAGGTAGAGAATTCGTGAACAACAATCAAACTGCATGGGAAATACTTGAATCAATAACTGGGACCACATCTCATTAAAGAGTTTCTGCATGTCAAAAGAGGTTTCCAGGCAAGTGAAAAGAAAACCCACAAATTGGGAAAAAATCTTAATGGACAGTCTCCCAGACAAAGGACTTTCTGTCTAGAACTGATAAAGAATTAAAAAATATCACACCCTCAAAATTCAAAGACCCAATCCAAAAATGAGCATCTGAAATGAATACACAGTTCTCAGATGAAGAAATATGAATGGCAAATAAATACATGAACAAATTTTTGTCATCATTAGTCATTAGAGAAATGCAAATTAAAACTACACTAAGATTCCATCTCACGCTAGAAAGAATGGCCAGGATAGAAAAAACTACCAACAACAAGTGCTGGAGAGGCTGTGGGGAAAAAGGAACTCTTCTGCACTGTTGGTGGGAGTGTGGACTGGTGCAGCCACTGTGGAGGTCAGTCTGGAGATTCCTCAAAAAGCTGGCTTTGGAAGTCCCATTTGACCCAGCTATTCCACTTCTAGGCATATTCCCAAGAGATCTGAAAACATCATACCACAGTGATATACATGCACGCATGTTTGTAGCAGCACAATTTGTAATAGCCAGATCTTGTAAACATCCTAAGTGCCCATCAACTGAGGAATGGATAAAAAAGTTGTGATATTTTTATACAATGGAGTACCACTCAGCTATAAAGAATGATCACATTGAGGTATTTTAAATAAATGGACATGACTTGAGACCATACTCATAAGTGAAAGAAACCAGACACACATGTGTAAATACTGTATAGTCTCCCTAGTATGAGAGTTGGTAAGAGTATATAAGATTTTATAGTAATCATGATTCCCCATTTCATTGCTTTGAAACCTTTCAATGTTTTCATTCATCAGGTGGAATGGTTTTAATCTGTTTTGTTTGACTTTGTTATGCATGATGGTATGAACAGCGGTTTTGAAGAAAACATAACATTATGGCAACCATTGCTGATTTAATATTGTCTTCCTTTGAAGTTCTACCATGCTTCTATTCTGCTATTACCATTGGTTCTATCATGTTGTGTCTTATTGGGCTTTTAATATATGTGATAGTATAAACAAATCTTTTTATTCAAAATGAGATATTATAGTAGCCATTGATCATAGTTATTTGGTTCAGAATGTCCTGTAATTCTTTCATTCTTTTGAACGGTTTTATACTATTGTGTTATGTTTGATATTATTGTATTTGAAACTATGCTCAACTATAGCAGAGAAAGAGATATTTTGACAGCTACTGTTAATGTCCAGTTGTCTTGTTGTAAAGTGTTGTGTTGCTTATGTTGTTGTGTTCTGATTTGCTTTGTTCTGCCCTCTTTTGTTTTATTCTCTTTAAAATAAAAAAAGTAAGAAGAACTGTAGGGCTAATAAAACCCAAAATGCATAATTGCTACTGTAAAAAAGAGAGCAAAAGAAAGTGCTCTAAAGGATACAACTGCATGTATGTTTAAGTGTGGAAGATAGATGATCACACTGCTGTTTTTGTTAGATTGTTAAGCAGAACTGTTAATAGTCTCACTGTTTGAATGTCTACTTTGTATGCTTTAATTTTGTAACTTGAACAACTATTTCCAAGATGACAGTATGTAACTTATCAACTAGTGATTTCTTAGTGTTTTTTTTTTTTTGTTGTTGTTCTTTTCTTTTTTTTCCTTTGGAATTCTGTATTGTTGCTATCCTTTTTTCTGTTTTGTTTGGTTGTTTTTTTCTTTCTAAGTAAAATTTAAAAAAAAGAGAAATATGGCATTAGTGATGACGCGTAGGCCTTATATTGACCTGCAGTCATTCAGCATGCTTATTGCTGATAGATGTTGCCAGCAGTGCAAGAATACAAACACACTACTAGGTTAAAGGCCTTTTTCTTCAGGACCACCTGCTGAGATGGTTACTCCCACCAAACCTGACGTCTCACAATAGAATACAGGTAACCCCAGGAAGACCTTATGTAGCTCTCCCCTTCTCCAAGCCTATCTCCCAAGGTTCTCTGTCATCCAGCCTTTGTGATTGTGCGTCCATTCAGTCCCAGAGCAAAGCTCTCACCCCAGGTATTGGTCTGTTCTTCAATCAGGTTGGTCTATTGGTTTTCAAATCTGTTGCCCTGTACTGTGGAGAAACTGGGGATTGGAGATGGTGAATACACTTCCTGGATCCTCCTGGCATGGGACTTGACAGGTAATGACATTGGCTGAGGGTGTGGCACTCAGTTCCTGGATCTTCCTGGCATGGGCAGGAGTCCTGATGTGTGGCAGAACTGGCTGTGAGCACGTAGTGTGCTTTGCAGGTCCTCCTGTGTTCAGTACAGGGCCTCTTGGGCAACCCTAGCCTACTTTTGTCTACTGAGGTGCCTTCATTCTAATCTGTAGTACCCTGAGTATAGTCACAAAGTCGCATTTCTAAGACAGGACAGAATCTGCTAGGAAGTCCTGTTAAAGCATAGCCTTATTGTCCCTTCCAGTTCCCTATTCTCTGCTTCTCACTCTAGTGTACTGCTCCTGTGACTGCCCTTAAAACTGATCATATTCTCACCCAGAAAGTTCTGAACATGCAAAGCCACTGGAGGGCTGACTTGGGTTCTAAGTGTGGAGCTTTCAAATTTCCCCCACTGATGGGCACCTTTCTCTTCTGTAGTCAGTCATTTGTACAAAATCTTCCTTTCAGCCTTTGCAGTTTGTGCTTCCTCATTGGGTGGTAGGCAAAGCCTAGGGGAGAGACATGCATACAAAAATTCTCTTTAGAAGGAAAAGGAATTCCATGCATTAATCCAGGTGAAAGCTCTGTGAAGAGTAGTTATGGGTCCTGAATGGGCCGGCTGAACATTTTTTAAAAAATGGAAGTGGGGGGGACCCAACCTGGGCCCTGCTGCGCATGCTCCAGCGGCAGGCAGAACCCCAACGTGCACCAGGCAAACTTAGAAATCTGCGCCGAGGCAGTAAGACCATGCCCTGCATCTGATACCACCCCAAGGCATGTGAGAGGGACCAGCAGGCCTAATTGGACTGTGCTGGACAAGCTTCCAGCAGCTAGTAGGCCCAGGAGCCCACCTTAGGCCCTGACTGTGCACGCTCCCGCAGTGGGCGGAACCCCAATGCACACCCGGCAAACTTGGAACTCTGCACCCAGGCAGTAAGACCACGCTCTGCATCTGATACCACCCTAAGGCATGCTAGAGGGATGGGCAGGCCTAACTGGACTGTGCTCAGTGAACCCCAAGCAGCCACCTGTCCGGGAACCCACCCTGGGCACCCAGGCAGTGGCGGTGGTGGAATCCCAGCATGCACCAGGCAAACTTGGAACTCTTCACCCAGAGGAACCTTGGACTACAGCAGACTATCTGTGCTACCTTGAAGGGAGATTAAGTGACTGCCTCACCGTAACAAGAGCTAAGCTGGCTCCAGTCAGTGTGGTGAGTATGCCCCTAAAATAGAGGTGTACAGTGGGTAAATAGGGACAGTAGTGAAGATCCCTCCAACTAACCCTAAGACCTTGATAAGTCTGACAAGAGTGAGGGTGATCCCTTCCTACATACAGAAAACATCAGGCAGAGTGAAGAGTGTGTAGAAAAGGACTCCCCCAACTTGAAGAAAATCAAAAGGGCTTATGAGACACACAGGCACACAATAGGGACACAGTTGGGCTTCAGCCAACACAAACACAATAGACAAGAGATTTGATGACCTGGAATAACCTGAAGATAAAGTACTAGCAGGAACTAAAAGCTGACCTACATCAATACTACTAGGCTTGTCATCCCAGGAAGAATATAGGACTCACCCAACAGGCCCTGCAGCAGGGAGTCAGGTGACTGGCATACCTATTCATTGTGGGACCAGCAACTGGACAAACGTCAACCTTACAGTAGGTCACCAAGATACACACTACCAACAGTTCACACTAGCAGGTCTGAAGGACCAAACACTAACTCAAAAGAGGAAAATGGCAAAATGAAAAAGCAGAATGCAATCTCAAACATCCAGTCCAACAGCTGCAAGTACAGGAGATATTGAAATAGAGGACTCCAAAGGTAACACACCAGAAATCTCTGAAAAGATACCAAATGAAATTAAAAAACAACTCCATGAGGCCATAGAGGAAATCAAATCAGAAGTACTCTCCCAGGTAAAGATAGAAATAACAACCTTAGTAAAGGAGTTTCTGAGTGCAGCTAAAGAAGAAATAGAGAAAAAAGGTAGAGTAACATAGGAAACTAATTGAAACTTTGAAAGAACAATATAGAAAACAAGTAGAATTCATGAAACAAACTGAAAGAGACATCCAAGAAACAAAAAATTTGATTCAAAGCATGCAAAACCATTTAAATGAAGCTGAGGATAAGATTTTGGACCTTGAGGACAGGATTGCAATTAGTGATCATGAAAGGATAGGACTTTTAAAAATAACAAAGCAGCATGAAATGACAATCCAGAAGCTTCAAGATGATGCCAAAAGCAACAATACAAGATGAATAGGCATTAGTGAAGACGCTGGAGTTAATACAAATGACATATGTAAAAATATTCACAGAAATAATAGGAGAAAACTTCCAAACATGGGGAAAAAATCTGATATGCAGATAAGTGAGGCATACAGAATGCCAAATAGTCACAACCAACATAAATCTACACCCAGATACACAATAATTAAGATCTCAAACATACAACATAAAAACAGAATACTAAAAGCTGTTAGAGAAAAAACATGTCACCTATCGAGGAAAGCCCATTAGAGTCACAGCAGACTTTTCAGCACAAACTCTCAAGTCAAGACATGATTGGAATGAGATATTTCAAGCCCTGAAAGAAAACAACTTTCAACCCAAACTGATGTACCCAGCAAAACTTTTATTCAAATTTAATGGAGAAACAAGATACTCCCATGACAAAGAACAACTGAAGAAATTTACATCTACCAAACCAACCCTAGAAAGAGTGTTGAAAGACATACTAGACAGATAAAAATGACCACAATCCCCAGAACAACAGAAAGAAACCACCAGATAGGACAAGCAATTATATAAGGGAGAAAAGCAGAAAGCAAACTATTGGAACATAACATGGCAAAGTTGAGCCAGTACATATCAGTGATATCCTTAAATATAAATGGCCTCAATTCAACTATCAAAAGAAATAGGTTGACAGAATGGATCAAGAAACATGATCCCACAATATGCTGTATGAAAGAAACACATCTGATCCAAAAGGAAACTCATAGATTAAAAGTCAAAGGATGGAAAACAGTATTCCATGCAACAGGAACTCAGAAAAAGCAGGGGTAACTATTCTATTTGCAGACAATGTGAACTTCAAAACTAAAATGATTAAAAGAGACAAAGAAGGTCACTACATACTTGTAAGCAGAAAAATTCAAGAGGAAGAACTAACAATTATAAATATATATGCACCAAACACAGGAGCACCCAACTATATAACACAGATGCTAATGGACATGAAAAACCAAATACACAAGAACACAATTATTACAGGGGACCTTAACAGCCCATTATCATAAAGAGATAGATCAACTAGGCAAAAAATCAGCAAAGAAGTAATAGAACCGAAACATACCCGAGAGCAACTGGACTTAGTAGAAGTTTACAGAGTGTTCTATCCAACCACAGCAGAATACACATTCTTCTCAGCTGCACACAGGACATTCTCCAAAATAGACCATATATTATCCCATAAAACATTCTTAAGTAAATGCAAGGGTATTGAAATTTTACCCTGTATACTAACTGACCATAGTGCACTGAAATTGGAAATTAATGGCAAAAGAAATTGCAAAACCTGCATGCATACATGGAAATTAAACAACAACCTTTATACAACAAGTGGGTTACTGATGAAATTAAGGAAGAAATAAAACAATACCTACAATTTAATGAAAATGCAGAAAGAACCTATTGTAATCTGTGGGATGCAATGAAACAGTCTTAAGAGGGAAATATATAGTAATAAATTGTCATATCAAGAAAATAGAATGAGCACAAATAACCTAATGCTTCATCTCAAGCTACTAGAAAAAGAAGAGCAAGTTAAACCCAAAGCCCATAGAAGAGAGGAAATAGTAAAGATTAGAGCAGAAATAAATGAAATCGAAACTAAAAAAAAAAACAAAAAACAAAGAAGTAATGAATCAAAAAGCTGTTTTTTTGAGAGAATAAACAAAATTGACAAACCTCTAGCTAACCTTATAAATCAAAAGAAAGGAAAAAAACCCAAATTCATGCAAAAAGGACTGAAAACGGGGAAATTACTACAGATCCCATGGAAATTCAAAAGATCATGAACACCTACTGTAAAAATCTCTACTCACATAGAGAGGAAACACAGAGGAAATGGACAGATTTGTAGAAACATATGAACTACCAAAACTCAACCAAGAAGATATAGCAATTTTGAATAATCCAATATCAGCTATTTAAATTGAAAACGTAATAAAAAAACTTACCGACAAAGAAAAGTCCAGGGCCTGATGGATTGATGGCTGAATTCTACAAGAAATTTGGAGAAGATTTGATGCCAATACTCCTTAAACTCTTCAATGAAATTGAAAAGAAAGCAATCCTCCTTAAATCATTCCTGGAGGCAAGCATAACTCTCATACCAAAACCAGAGGAAGACCCAACCAAAAAGGAGAACTATAGGCCAATCTCACTAATGAATACTGATGCAAAGATTCTCAATAAAATACTGGCAAATAGAATGCAGCAAATCATCAAGAAGATTATACATCATGACCAAGTGGGGTTCATTCCAGGAATGCAAGGATGGTTTAACATATGCAAATCAATAAATGTGATACACCATATCAACAGAGCCCAAAACAAAAACCACATGGTCATCTCAATAGATGTAGAAAAAGCTTTCGATAAAGTCCAACACATGTTCATGATAAAAACCCTTCAGAAATTCAGAACACACAGTGTCTACCTCAACCTTATAAAGGCCATCTATGACAAACCAAGAGCCAATATTATACGAAATGGACAAAAACTAAAAGCTTTCACTTTAAAATCAGGAACAATACAAGGATGTCCACTATCACCACTTCTTTTCAATATAGTTCTGGAAACACTAACCAGGGCAATCAGACAAGAGAGAGAAATAAAAGGAATAAAGAGAGGAAAGGAAGAAGTTCATTATTACTATTTGCAGATGACATGATACTCTATAAATAAGACCCCAAAAACTCCATTAAAAGACTGCTAGAGGTAATAAACAAATTCAGCAGTGTAGCTGGCTACAAAGTCAACATGCAAAAATCAATAGCATTCCTGTACAAAAACAAGAAACTCACCAAGAGAGAAATTATGGAAATATCGCTCTTCACAATAACATCTAAAAAAATGAAATACTTAGGAATCAACCTAACTAAAAATCTAAAAGATATATATGCTGAAAATTATACTATGCTAAAAAAGGAGACTGAAGAGGATATTAGAAAATGGAAGGATACTCCTTGCTCTTGGCTAGGAAAAACCAACATTGTGAAAATGGCCATACTCCCAGAACTCTTATACAGATTTAATGCAATCCCAATCAAAATACCATAGACATACCTCACAGATCTGGAGAAAACACTCCTAAAATTTATTTGGAAACAGAAGAAACCTAGAATAGCAAAGGCAATTCTGGGCAATAAAGACAAGGTAGGAGGCATCTCAATTCCTGACTTGAAAATGTACTCCCAGGCCACAGTGATAAAATCAGCATGGTACTGCAAAGAAATAGACCTGAGGACCAATGGAATAGATTAGAAGATGCAAGTATAATTACAAAGACACTCAGCCACCTGATATTTGACAGAGGGGCTAAACATGTTCACTGGAAGAAGGATAGTCTCTTTAATAAATGGTGTTGGAAAAATTGGCTCTCCACACGCAGAAGACTGAAACTAGATCCATGCCTATCACCATGCACAAAACTAAAGTCTAAATGGATCGAAGACCTAAACATTAAAACAGAAACACTAAATCTACTGGAAGATAGGGTAGGTCGAATTCTGGGAGACATAGGGATATGCAGAGAATTCATGAATAAAATGCAAACTGCACAGGAAATGCTTCAGAGAATCAACAACTGGGATCTCATATTATTGAAAAGTTTCTGTACTTCAAAAAAATCACCAGCAGAGTGAAAAGAAAACCCACAGAATGTGAAAGAATTTTAGCTAGCAACCCCTCAGACAAAGAACTTATATTAAGAACATATAAAGAATTGAAAACATCAACCCCTCCCAAATTCAAAGACCCTCTCCAAAAATGCGCATCTGAGATGAACACACAGTTCTCAGATGAAGATATACAAATGGTAAATAAATACATGAAGAAATGTTCACCATCACTGGTCATTCAAGAAATGCAAATTAAAACAGCATTGAGATTTCCTCTCGCTCCTGAAAGAATAGCTGCCATCAAGAAATCAACTGATAACAAATGTTGGTGAGGCTCTGGGGAAAAAGGAACACTGCTCCACTGTTGGTGGGAGTGTAGACTGGTACAACCACTATGGAAATCAGTATGGAGAATTCTCAGAAGACTAGGCCTGGAAGCTCCATTCAACCCAGCTATTCCCCTCCTGGGTATTTTCCCAGAAATACTGAATAGATCATATCACAGTGATATATGTGCCCCCATGTTCATAGCAGCACAATTTGTAATAGCTAAATCTTGGAAACAAACAAGATGCCCATCAACCACAGAGTGGATGAAAAAGATGTGGTATATTTGTACAATGGATTATTACTCAGCTATGAGGCCTTCATAGGTAAATGGAGACAACTTGAGACTTTCCTCATTTGTGAAAGAAGAATCATATTTATAAATACTGCATTGTGTTTCTAGTGTAAAAAGTAATAAGAAATATAGGAGTAATAAAACCCAAAATGTGTAATTGCTACTGTAAAAAAGAGAGGAAAAGAGGGTGCTCTAAAGGATACAATTGCATGTATGTTTAAGTGTGCAAGATGAATGACCATATTACTGTTTTTGTTAGATCATGGAGTAGAACTGTTAACAGTCTCATTGTTTGAATGTGTACTTTGTATGTTTTAACTTTGTAACTTGAACAACTATTTCCAAGATGACAGTAAGTTATCAAGTAATGATTTCTTAGTATTTTTTGTTTTCTTTTTTTTCCTTGGAATTTTGTATTGTTGCTTCCCTTTTTTCTATTTTGTTTGTTTTTTTTTTTTAAATAAAATTTAAAAAAAAGAAAGTGGGGACCTCTGCTAGAGTGAGATAAGGGAATGCTTCCTCGCATGCCTTTGGTCATTCATTATCTGTTTGGCCAGGACTATAGAGCATCTGTCATGGCTTCCTGAGCAGGAGGCACTCTCTTTACAGGGTCATGGTGACCCACAGCTTACTCAACTCAAGCACAGGTAGGCCTGGGGAAGAGGGAGTGGAGGGGCTAGCAGCAGAGTCCACGGGATGGAAGGAGGGGAACCCTAAGGATGGCCACTGCCACCCTGGGCAGTGTTGCCTTGCAGGAAGGCATGCAGGACATATGCACTGTGTGCTCTTTAACTTTTCCCAGAGGCACTCACTGGGACTCACATGGCACTGTCATATATATCAGCCCATCTAATCCCCACACAAACTCAATAAGGACTGTACTCATTATTACTATTTAAGTGACAATGCTGTTTTTTGTCTAAACTGAGACCCTTTGAAGTGAAGTAAGTGTGACTGATAATTATGTTGGGACACAAGGTGTCCATCATGATGATTGTAGAGAAACTAATTCCTGAGCTAACTATAGGAAAATTGGCTCAGAGAAATTAATTAATTTTGCTTGAGCTTCAGTGCAAAATTCAGTGCCAAATCCAGGTCGCCTGATGCTGAGATTTTAGATTTTCCTGTGCCCTTCAATACCTGGTGCCAGGATCTTGGTCTCCAGGGTAGAGAAATGCTACCCATCAGCCCCCCAAAGTGCCTCTGAAAGGGCAGCTCAGGCCTGAGCCTTCCCCAGAGCTCTGGAACCAGTACCTGTCACCTAAACCCTCCACTCCTGCAGGTGAGGCTTTCTTACCCTCTGGATCAGAGCCAGCCTGAGGCAAGCCTGCAACCCTTCTGGTATGTAGCTTTCAGGAGCTCATAGCTTTTAAGGGCTCGCTGGCTATCCAAGCTACTCTCCGTCCCTGAAGGCCTCCCCCAGGACAGGGTGTAGAGGGGTAGCCAGTGAGACTGACGCTCTCCACCTTGTGTAGGCCCAGGCTAACTGTTTTTTCAATAAGTTTGAAAAGTAAAATAAGTAACAATAGCCCTTTTTAAAAACAGAAAAGGGGATTTTCCAAAGAAGGCAAACCAGTAGGTAGCAGGATAGGGATCCTCTCAAAGAGACAGCTCAAATGCCAGAATAGAACACCCTAGAGAGACTCAGAGAGACATGGATTCTCTCAACCCAAGAAGAAAATGAATGGAAAGGAGCTGCTCAAATATGAAGTCCTGGGGCTACCATTAGAGAAGCTAAGATCATTGAGCACAGCACTCTCACTGTGCTGCATGAATTCCTGCCCAAGACTGACCTGACCAACCGAACTGCACCGATGCAACTGGTTTGAGCTGCCCCGAGCATGGCACCAGAACTGGCCCTGCATGTGACCCACCCAGAGGCACCGTGAATTCGCACCACAGTCGCACTGAGGTCAGAGGTTGGGGAGCCCAGCAGTTCTCAGGGACTGGCATCAACATGCAGTGAGTGATGGGAATAAGACCCTCCCATGGGAAAGGGGCAACCAACTGGATGACATGTTGGATTTGGGCAAGACAGCCCTAACTCCATAAGGAGGTGGCTTCAGTTGGTTGCTCCCCTCGCTGAGTGGATTGGTGGGATCTGCTTGGATTGGGCTGTGCCCCTGGCCGGGACCCAGTGGGTGGCTACAAATTAATTCCCTGAGCATGGTGCACACTGACGTAGTGAAGGCCTGCAAGGGTTGACTGGCCTGGGGGGAGTAGCCAGCGCACACTGCCTTTGCTTGAACTTCAATCTTTGATAGCGGACTGCAGAGGGCAGAAGCCTCTAGCCTGTGTGCTCCAGAAGAACCATAACCAATAAGAAAAGGGGCTGGGAATTACACTATACACTTGTATGGAAGGAACCAAAAACATGACAAGAGAGAGAAATAAGAAAAAAACCCCAGCCCCCAACCCTGAGAATATTGATCCAGGAGAGGTAAATACAAAAGAGATTGAGGACAGCAAACATGCAACATCAAACACAGCATCAGCAGACATAAAGAGATATCTTTGGGACCTCATAAATGAGCTCAAAACTGAAATATTAATTCAAGTTAAACAAGAGATAAGTAGATTAATAAAAGAAAGGCTGAGCATCTCTCAAGAAGACACAGACAGAAGAATGGAGGAACACAAAAGGACAGAAATGTTCAATGAAGAATATAAAAAAACCCTAGAATTCATGAAGCAGATTCAAAGAGATTATCAGGAAACTAATGACTCCATAGAAAGTTGGCAAAACTGCTTGAAAGAAACCAAAGATAGACTATCAAAAATTGAACACAGGCTTGCAACGTGTGATCATGAAAGGGAAGATCTCTTAAAAATAACAAGGGAGCAGGCAGTAACCATACAAAGGCTAGAGGATGACAAGAGGATCTGTAATTTAAGAATAAAGCATGTGAATGAAGAAGCAGGAGTCAAAACAGAGGAATTGCAGATTTTTCACAGAAATTATTAAGGAAAACTTCCCAAACATAGAAAAAGGAAATGATATGCAGATATACAGAAATCCAGCCACCTACAACCAAAACAGAGCTACACCCAGGCACATAATAATCAAGATCCCAGAAATTCAATATAAGAACAGAGTATTAAAAGCCATCAGGATAAAGAAACAGATCACCTATAAAGGAAAACCCATCAAAATCACAGCAGACTTCTAGACACAGACCATCGAGTCAAGAAGAGCTTGAAGTAATTCAAGCCCTGAAGGAGAACAATCTCCAGTCTAGATTGATGTATCTTGCAAAACTCTCTCTAGAAATTAATGGAGAAGCAAGACGCTTCCATGACAAAGACAAACTGAGAGAATTTGTGACCACCAATCCAACCCTACAAAAAATACTGAAGGAAGGACATTTTAGAGAGAGAGAAAAATAATATGAGCATTTCAGGAACAGTGGCAGAGAGGTCTCAGTGAACAAGGCAGACAGTGGAGTGGAAGAGAAAAATAGACAACCAATGGCAGAAAAACAAAATAGCAGAAATAAGGCAGAGAACATTGGCTGTAATCTCTAGTATAGATGGCCTCGAAATACTAACAGAGAGAAACAAGGCAGAGTAGATCATAAGATAGGGTCCATTGAGATGCTCTATATAAGGAGGCAGTGGAACCCAAAATAAGCAGTGCACCCTATGGGTATGAAAGGGGAGGAATTGTCTAAAAAATGAAGGCAGAGGATATTGTTAATTGGGTAACAAGATTTAAAATCTACATTATTCTCATCACTCTGCTTGGATGGGTTACATGCTGTTCCAATTTGTCTACTTACACTAGACTTGAGGACATGGTTACGTATCCCAAAAATAAGAGGACATATTATGATAATCATCCTTAATTTCCTATCAACTTAATCTGAAGCCCTGTATAACTTATACTGTTTTATTATGACTGATCTTATTTGAATCTGGTTTGTTAGATTGCTATTTTGTACTGACTGATTTTATTGAAATCTGTTATGATTGATAGCATCAAGTCTAAGAGTATAGGCAACTACACTGAAGATGACAAGATTCACTAAGATACCCACTCTGGTTTGATTATTACCTGCTTTTGAAGTCTTATAATGTCTCCAATGCTTTGGTTTTATTAATGCTGTTATACACTGCGAGACACCACAGTAATCATTGTAGATCACCTTGTATTGTGGTTTTATATGACTTTTTGCTTCATGCTTTTCTAGGAATTGTTTTGTTTTGTCTTGTTTTGTTTTGTTTTTCCCTCTAATACAGAAAGGATAGATATACATGTAGAGACTCATGCAGGTGTAGAGCTTATAAACAGTTTAAGAGAACCAACTATATAATGCATGATGAAATGAACAACTACTTTGAAGAAAAAGATACACTACAGTACCCAGTGCTGATTCTATAATGTCATGATGTGAAATCCAGTAATACTATAATTCTTTGTTCAAAGTGATTTTAGCTTGTTTTGTTTTGTTTTGTTTTGTTTAAGTTCCATTAAGGTATGGACAGCTATTTTGAAGAGAATGAGAGACACTATGACAGCCATTCTTGGCTTCCCTATTGTCTGGTCTTGAAGACCTGAATTGCCTTCCTTGTCCTGCTCAGATCAATTCCATACTATGTTGTTTCATGTGAATTACCTGTATGTGACAATATGGACAACTATTTGGAAGAAAAGAAGAGTCAATATGATAGAGAGTGAATATCTCTGATGGTCTAGCTTTGAAATTTATGTCTCTTACAGTGCTTTCTTGTGATCCGCTCTGTTCTGTTTTGTTGTGTTTAATTTTACCCTTTGATATAATTGCATGTATATTTGAGTGTGTAAGATGGATGATCATATTGCTGTTTTTGTCAGATTGTGGAGCAGAACTGTTAACAGTCTCACTGTTCGAATGTCTACTTTACACGTTTTAACTTTGTAATTTGAACAACTATTTCCAAGATGTCTGAATGTAATTTTTCAAGTAATAATTTCTTAGTTTTTTTTGTTTTTGTTCTTTTCCTTTTTTCCTTGGAATTCTATATTGTTGCTACCCTTTATTCTGTTTCATTTTGTTTGTTTGTTTTTCTCTTTAAATAAAATAAAAAATTAAAAAAGGCCTGTAAACATAGAAATAAAATTATTCTTGGAAAGGGATACAGTATTACATATCCCTTTTAAACTAAATGTTATTACAAGAGTCCAAAAGTTAACACAATAGAAAGTTTACGATGTAAAAAACTATAGTGGGCTAAGGTTAATGCATCACTGAGAGGACACAGTGTTTGTGTGAGTGGCGCAGTCTCGGCTTGCATGGGAAGCCTCAGAAGGGTGCTGCAGGCTCTGGGCTTCCAGTGTCCACCTCTGCACTCCCCCCGGGGTGGCATCCAACCAAGAGCCCCCTTCATGGCCAGTGCCCTGTGTATCTCAAGCATCTTTTCTACTTGTATTTTTACTATACCTTTTCTGTGCTTGTGCACACAAATTCCGCAGTGGTTCAATAGACTGCTGTTTGGTGCAGGAAGCTGCTGTTCAGGTGTGTGGCTTCACAGAGCCCAGGTATGTGCTAGGCTGAACCACCATGTCCACTTCAAGTACTCTCTATGATGATGTACCCACCGAATGCTTCTCAAAACACGTTTCCTTTGTTCAGCAACACATGGCTCTAATGAAAAGGTTTGCTTCAGACTCCCAGTAGTTATAGGTAGTATGAGGACAAGCACAAAGGTCAAGGGCTACAGTTGCAGGGTGTGGGTAGAGGGATGCTGTCACACAGAGTGTGGGAAAGTCTTTATGTCCATACTATGCCTGGGGAAGAAACCTTACTGAGCTGTAGAAGTCAGCTGTAGGTGGCTGGGGCAGGGTACACTCCAGGAGCGACAGGAGTGTGGAAGAGCCAAGGTAGGAATAGCTTGAGTCTCTGGAATAGGAACCATGTGGTGAGCTGGGTAGGAGATGCAGGCAAGGCTGGGCTTGGTGCAGCCTGGAGCTGCTCCAGGGTGCTGTGCAAGCATTGAGGAGTCCTGCTTGGCTGGTGTGTGGGGGAAGAGATGGCCTAGAAGGAAGGTGGTGGCACATGGCAGTAGCATGAAGAAAGTGAAAGTGATAGAGTGGGGAGATCTTTGGGAGACAAAGCAAGGATGCCTGGTGGCTGGTATATGAGCATGAGAAGAGAAACATATCAGAGGTGCAGCTTGGATTCAGGGGAAATGGATGAATGACAGTGCTGTGCACCCAGTGAACGTGAACCCCCACTTTAAACATGGAGTGTGTGGGTTAGCAAGTACCTGTATGACAGGAATGATCTAATGGCAGTGTTATGAAGGCATCTAAGTTTTCAGACCAGAGTGTGATGGCCAGGGCCCGAAATGCCTGACCCAGCCAGCTGGGGCTCAGGAACACACTCTCACAAAAGCAGAGGCCCAAGAAACTAAAGCAGCCTGGCCCCGGGAGCTGTGCTCCAGCTGTGGGCACAGCAGCAGGTGCTCTGGATGGATGCTCTGAAGACATTAGGGGAGCTCCTGGGGTGCCAAGCAGCGGGAACTGGCCTTCCAGGTCTCGGGGAAGTCTCTCCCTGAGCCAATGCCACGCCAGCCAACAACCCCATGGGAGTTGCCTCACTCTAGCATCTTTCTTCCTAGCCCATGGCAGCTGGGCTCCCCTTGCTCCACCTTCCAGTCTGAGTCACTCCTCTCAGTAACTTGCCTTGCAGGAGTGACAGGAAAGGGGCACAGAGACAACCTGTCTTGTCTCTGTCCCCGTACCTGAAGAGCCTGGACTAGGATAGCCAGAAGCATGCTAGTCTGTAAGGTACCAGTGTCCTTGAGTGGGGCCTCCCTGAAGGAGAACTATCCTGTTGAGGTCCCTCTTTGTGTACCCTGGAAAGTAAACATGGAGGCTAGACCTTGCAGGGTTTCAAAGGTGAAACGGGCTAGCACAGTTCCAGGAACACAGCAAATGTCACTAAGTATGAGCTACTATTGCTCCTTGTAATAGTAAGGACTTGACAGTGCCTAATATTATAGTGAATGTTTTACAAACTTATCTGATTTAATCTGCACAAACATCTTGAGGGATACATACTACTGCAGTACTCCATTTTAACAAACAAGCAAGCTAAGGCTCAGAGAGGATCAGTAGTGCTGTAGGTCACACAGTAATAAAAGGTTTGTATGGCCAGAGTGTGACTCCTTCCTCTCCGGCCTTGTGACCAGTGAGGATGTGGGGCTTGAGGGATGCAGAGCCTTTTCCAGCTCTGCAGACTGAGAGCTGGTGGCCTGTCTCCCTTTCTATTGCCCCTGATTCTAGAGAGCTGGGGAAGAGCTTGCGGCAGTGGCTGCATGTTGCCATGAATTGTGGAACTGCACCTCATGGCTGACAAGCACAGAATACTGTTGGATGCAATGAAGTGGAGTTTGTACTGGAATCTGTTATGGTCCCAGCATAAATTAATTATAACCTTTCTGCTGGAGGGAAACTTCTTGTATAATTAATGTCTGCTGGTGGAGGAAGAAAAGAGAAGGAGCTCAGGACCTGCTGTCTATATAGGCACCAAGCAAGGGGCCAAGGGAGGCCCTCTGTGACGTCCAGGGCCTGCCGCAGCCTCACTCTGCTCTAGGAACAGTCACTGAGGCCCTCATCAGTGTGAGGCAGATGCAACACCGTGCTCCTGACTCTCAGAGCTGTGAACAAGCACCTTTCACTCTGTAGATCACTTGCCTTAGGTGTCTGCAGCAGCCTCAGCAGATTGGTGGGCCACCCACCAGAGCCACACTGCAGACCTGTGAAGTCACTGGGGCTCTGATCCGGCTATGCCAACCTAAATGTTTACCAAACTCCTATTAGACTCTGGCACCATGATCCTAGGGATGCCATCTTGGCTGTGGTGGAGACCACACCATGAGTGTGGGGCTCAGGGGATGGGGTGGGAGACAAGTCTGAGACCTGGCGATGGAGGGCCTGGGTGCCGCAGCCCATTTCCACCTCCTTCCCTCTGCTGTGAACACAGTCCATGCCTGCACACCTGCTCTGGCCTCAGCTGCAGGGAGGGTGCTCTGGTTCCTCGAGGAGGTTTACCCTCTTCCCTCCTCTCTCCCCTCTCTCTTCTAGCCAGGGACTGCTCTGGATCCCACCCTCAGCATTCAGCTGTTCAGCTGTGGTCAGGCCTTTAGGGCCAGCACAGCCAGGGGTCTGCAGCAGCCATATGCAGGGAGCTTGTGCCCAAGAGCTGAGTGTAGCTTGCTAACATCTGCTTACCATTCACTCTGGAAAACACTAGCTTTGTCAGGTTCTCCAGAGGCTAAACTGACAGCTCAGAATTCTGAAATCTGACCTACTTCCCTCAAAGTCTTTTTCTATCTTTTCCTGCCTCTGTGGCTCCTGGGCCTGTGTCATCTGCTCTTGGCAGGTGCCTGCCTCCTTGCTGACTGCTGGCTGGCCACCTTTCCTCTCCTGCTTCCAGGCACAGTTCCTCCTCTCTTTCCCCAAACACAACCTTTTTAGAGATGCACTGATTCAGGCCCATGAGATCCTTTGATGGTCCCAAATGGCACAAATCTCCACGGCTGCTCCAGTTCTGTTCTTAAAGCCACAGTCAGTGGAGACACAAAAGACAGGACATGCAACCTGAACTTGTGTAGCTCTAGTGTGGATGTCAGACCTGCGAGGATGGGGGAGGGGAGGATGAGGACAAGGCCCACTCAGCTTTCTTCATTGCCTGGGCCTTCACACTGTGAGGCCTCTTTTTGAGTCAAGCTGGGCTTTTTGTTTCCTTTCCTAGCCTCACCTGCTTATGTCCCTGGCATACAGTGGTCCTCAGGCAGCGTTACCAACTAAGTGGGTTCCTTGTTCCTGTCTTCCAGGCTCTGTGCACTAGGCCCCACTGCTCTCACCACACCACAACTGTGCATGTGTGCTTGTCTGTGGAGGTGTCTGTTTTCCCACTAGACCATGGGTTTCCTGAGGTAAGCATGGCCCCAGGGCACCTGGTGGGCAGTGGATGAGTGTGGAGCTCTGGTCTTTTTGTCTGGCTCTTCCCATGGGGAAATGGGACAAGAAATCCTCTCTGAGAAGCCCAGCTTGAAAAGTCCTGCCAAACACTAATTGCTTTCCAGAGACAAAGGAAGATACAAGCAGCCTCACAGTATAAATCCTGATCAACAGTACTTCAGCCAGAGGACCAAGGTTAATGTCAGCAGTGGTGATGGTGCTGATGCTTTGTACCCTGGATAGGAGGGTCTGACAATGGCCTTCTTCCTACCTATCATCTTCCTCCTGAAGTCCATAACCTTAGTCTAATCATAAGGAAAACATCAGACAGACTCTAAGCCTTTCTCAATCATGTTCTTCAAAAGTGACAAGGTCACCAAAACCAAGGAAAGCCTGCGAAATTGTCATAGCCAAGAGGAACTCAAGGAGACACAGCAATAAAATATAATACCATTCATGTTAATTACCCCTAGATAATTAAGAAAATAGGGAAAAGCTATGGACATTAGCTAATAATTATACATGGATATTGGGTCATTAGTTGTGACAAGTAAACCATAGTAATGTAAGATTTTAAGACGAGAAAAATAGGCATGATTAAAATAAAAACTTCTATTTTGCGAAAGACATTGGTAGGAGGACCACAGACTGTGAGAAAATCTTTGCAAATCACTTATCAGACTGGTAACCAGAGCATATAAAGAACTCTTAAAATGATAAGAAACAAACAACTGAAAGATGCATTGAACAAGAGACATCTCAACAAACAGTATACATAGATGGCAAATAAGATAATGAGAAGGTGCTCAATGTCATATATCATTGGAGGACTGCAAATTAAAGTGACAAGATACTACTATACACTTACTAGAATGGAGTCCTACTCTGCCATAAAGAAGGATAGGTTTGAGTCATTTGTTGGAAAATGGATTTACTTTGTAAAGTGAAATAAATCAGACATACAAGTTTAAATATCACATAGTTTTTCTTATATGGGAAAGCCAAAATACCAATAAAGAACAAAATGTAAGATACATAATAGGAAATAAAAAGGAAGTAAATCTTTCTAAAATGGGAGAAAGACTCAGAGATAAGGGGAAGGGAGGGAAGAACATGATAAAAATGACTGAGATATGTTGTATACATGTACTAACTCCCCACAAGGAATGTGACAAAATTACATACTATAAATGTGTACTAATTATCATGGCTTGTGTCTAGATGCCCCCACCCCAAGCCTCTGGTAGTCACAGGGGCTTCATTTAGGAAGTGGCTGGATCTAGAGTGTGTGATGCTGGGATCAAGGTTCTGTGATTACTAAATCAGCCTGCTGATTGGTTTGGCACAGTTCAGGGTAGGGTTAAAATTGTGAATATTCTACCTGCCTTAGGCTGAGTAGCCTGCATAAAATGTAAAGGTCACAAAGTGGGCTCATGTGTTCTCACCTGTCTGCTTGCCCTGGACTGTTTCTCCTCTGCAACATCCTTCTGCCATGCCACCCCGCCTTGGAGCCAGTCAACTACAGACTGAAACCTCTACAAAATGTGAGGCAAAATAAGTCTTCCTTCCTTTAACCTTGTGTGTCAAGTATTTTGTCTCAGTAACAAGAAAAGTAACTAAGACATTAATAAAAAAATAAACTGAACATAACAAAAAAGGAAATATCATTTAGAAGAAAACAGATGAAATCCAGAAAACTGGTAACACCAAATGCTAGTGAGGATGTGGAGCTACAGAAACTCTCTTTTATTTATGGTGGGAATACAAACTGGTACAACTACTTACTTTGCGAGACAGGTAGTTTCTTACAAAATTAAACATCCTTTGCCATGATTCAATAATTATGCTCCTTACTAGTTACCCAATGGAGTTGAAAACTTATGTCCACCTGAATATTTATAGTAGCTTTATTCATAATTGTCAAATTTGGAAGCAACCAACTTGCTCTTCAATAGCTAAATGAACAAACTGTGATAGTCAGACAATGAGATGTTATTTAGTGATTTTTAAACATGAATTATCAAATTAAAAAGAGCCATGGAGGGACTTCAGTGTATATTGTAGAGTGAAATAAATCATTTACAATCCCAACATATGACATTCTAGAAAAGACAGAACTTTGGAGACAGTCTTTGGGTGCTAGGGAGGGAGGGGGAGGCTGATAAGTAGAACATAAAAGATTGTTGGGTAGGAAGGAGAAGCTAAAGATGGTGGACCAATAAGTAGCAAGACAAGGAGCCTCTCTGAGAGAGACAGCTCAGATGTCAGAATAAAACATCCTGGAGAGACCCAGACAGAGGGAGATGGAGTCTCTCAACCCAGGAAGAAACTGAAGGGAAACAAGCTGCTCAAATACGAAGTCCCAGGGCTGCCCCGCACATGACTCACCAAGAGGCGCCATGGACTTGTGCTGCAGCTGTGCTGAAGTTGGAGGTCTGGGAGCCCAATGGAGAACAGAGCCAGAGAGGGACTAGCATTAAACCGTGTGAGTGCTGGGAATAAGACCCTCCCAGGAAAGGATGACCAACTGGATGACATGTTGGAGTTGGGCAGGATGGCCCAGCAGTGACTTCAGTTGGTTGCTCCCCTCCTAGAGCAGATTGGTGGGATCTGCTTGGCCTGTGTCACACCCCTGGCCGAAACCCAATAAGTCATCCCACACTGATTCCCTACATGCAGCACACACTGATATAGTGAAGGCCACAAAGGTTGGCTGTCCCTGAGGGGAGGGGCCAGCATACAGTGCCCCTGCCTGCACTTCAGTGTCTGACAGTGGACTGGAGAGGGCAGAAACCCCTAGCCAGCATGCTTCAGAGGAGCTGTAACCAACAGGGAAATGGGCTGGGAACTCCACTGTACACTTGTATGGAAGAAACCAAAAACATGACAAGAGGAAGAAACAAGAAGAAGCCCCCAACCCCCAACTCTGAGAATATTGATCCAGGAATACAAAAGAGATTGAGGCCAGCAAATATACAACATCAAACACGGCATCAGCAGACATAAAGAGATATATTTGGGACCTCATAAATGAGCTCAAAACTGAAATATTAATTCAAGTTAAGCAAGATATAAGTAGATTAATAAAAGAAATACTAAGCACCTCTCAAGAAGACACAGATGAGAGAATGGAGGAACACAAAAGAAGGAAAGAAATGTTCAATGAAGAATATAAAGAAAACCTAGAATACATGAAGCAGATTCAAAGAGATTACCAGGAAACTAAAAACTCCATTGAAAACTGGCAAAACTGTTTGAAAGAAACTAAGGATAAGCTATCAAAACTTGAAGATGGGTTTGAAACATGTGATAATGAAAGGAAAGATCTCTTAAAAATAACAAGGAAACAGGCAGTAATAATACAAAGACTAGAAGATGACAAGAGGGTCTATAATTTAAGAATAAAACATGTGAATGAAGAATCAGGAGTCAAAACAAAGGAATTACAAAGGCTATTCACAGAAATAATTAAGGAAAACTTCCCAAGCATAACAAAAGGAAATGATATGCAGATATATGAAGCATACAGAACTCCAGCCACCTACAACCAAAACAGATCTACCATCAGACACAATAATCAAGATCCCAGAAATTCAATATAAGAACAGAATTTTAAAAGCTATCAGAGAAAAGAAACAGATCACCTATAAAGGAAAACCCATCAAAATCATGGCAGACTTCTCGACACAGACCATCAAATCAAGAAGAGCTTGGAGCAAAGTAATCCAAGCCCTGAAAGAAAATAACCTCCAGCTCAGATTGCAAAACTCTCTCTAGAAATTAATGGAGAAACAAGATTGCTTCCATGACAAAGAGGAACTAGGGAAATTCGTGACCACCAACCCAACCCTACAAAAATACTGAAGAACATTCGAGAGAGAGAGAGAGAGAAAATACTAGAATTTCAGGAACAGTAGCAGAAAGGCCTCCATGAATGGGGCGGACAGTGGAATGAAAGAGGAAAATAGACAACCAGTGGCAAAAAAATAGAATAGCAGAAATGAGGCAGAGAATGTTGACTATAATCTCTAACATAGGCCTTGATATACTAACAAAAAGAAACATAGGCAGAGTAGATCAGGAGATAGGGTCCATCGAGTTGCTCTGAATAGGAAATATAATCAACCTGAAAGAGGGTTAATGAACTGAAAGTCAAAGATGAGAAAACAATGCTCTATGTGACAGGGAACCAGAGAGAAATAGGGGCAGCTCGACCAGCACCTGCAGATTAGGTTGAAAGGACATGATACTTTTGTGCAGTAGAAAATTACTCAGCTATAAGGAAGTAAAACCTTGAGGCTTTTATAGGTAAAGGAATACAACTCTAGATCAAGCCCAGGAGTCAGAATGTTCAGAACCAGTTAGGGCAAATAGCAGGTTGCTACCCTCAATCTAAAAACTGAAGGAGTTAGTGGGACCCAAAATGTGGGGAGGAATAGTCTAAAAAAAAAAGAAGGCAGAGGATATTGTTAATAGTGTAACAGGACTTAAAATCTACATTATTCTCACCATTCTGTTTAGATGGATTATATTCTATTCCAGTTTGTCTACTTACACTAGATTTGAGGGCACAGACAGCTATCCCCAAAATAGCAGGATATATTATGGTAATCATCCTTAATTTCCTATTAACTTAATCTGAAGCCCTGTATAACTTACACTGTCTTATTATGACTGATATTATTTGAATCTGGTTTGTTAGACTGCTGTTTTGTATTGACTGGTTTTATTCAAATCTGTTATGATTGACAGTATCAAGTCTAAGAATATAGGCAACTATATTGAAGATGACAAGATTCATTAGGATACCCACTCTGGTTTGATTATTACTTGCTTTTGAACTCTTATAATGTCTCCAATGTTTTGCTTTTATTAATATTGTTATATACTACTGAGACATCATAGTAACCATTGTGGATCACCTTGTATTGTGGTTTTATATGACATTTTCATTTCAGGTTTTTCTAGGAATTTGTTTTGTTTTGTCTTGCTTTGTTTTGTTTTTCTTTCCAATACAGAAAAGATAGATATACATCTAGAAACTAGTGCATGTGTAAAACTTATAAACAGTTTATGTGAACCAATTATATAATGCATGATGGAATGAACAACCACTCTGAAGGAAAAGAGACACTACAGTACTCAAAGCTGATTCCGAAGTGTCATGATATGAAATCCAGCAATAGTATCATTCTTTGCCCAGAATGATTTAGCCTGTTTCATTTTGTGTAAGTTTAACATACAAGAAAGTATGGACAGCTATTTTGAAGAGAATGAGAGACACTATGACAGCCATTGTTGACTTCCCTATTGTCTGGTCTTGAAGACCTAAAATGCCTTCCTCATCCTGTTCAGATCAGTTCCATACTATGTTGTTTTGTGTGCATTCTTTGTATGTGAAGATATGGACAGCTATTCAGAAGAAAACAAGAGACAATATGATAGATAGTGAAGATCTCTGATTTTCTTGCTTTGAAATTTATGTCTCTTACATTGCTTTCTTGTGCTCTGTTTTGTTGTGTTTAATTTTATCCTTTTTAAAATTAAAAAAAAAGATTGTTGGGCAGGGAAACTATTCTGTATTTATGTAACAGTGGGTAAATGTTATGTCCAAACCCCTAGGATGCACACCAAAGAGTGATCCCTGATGTAAATCATAGACTTTTGTTAATTATCAAGCATTAATACTGGATCATTAATTATAGCTAATATACCACATAAATAATTAATAATAGAGAAGACTTGTAGGGAGAGGGTTAAGGAATGTATGAACAATTTGCATTTTCTGTTCATTTTTTTCTATCACACTAAAACCAGTGATGGTATATTAACTCAAAACAAATAAAAAATGTTTATAAAAATTATTGTAAAATATTTATTAAAAATTTATGTAAAACTTTATAAAAAATTGAACAGCAAAGCCTTCCTATTTGCCTGTTCCCATCCCCTGCTGGCCCAGACCCTCACCAGCTGCTCCTAGGCTTAGGGGCTGAGTGACTGGAGGAAGAGCTGCAGAGACTCAGTTAATGGCTCTATGATGGAGGCTCAGGGCTTACACATCTTTGCAAGGCACTGAAACCTCCTCACTTGGACCAAAAATGAGTATCTCTACACCCGACACTGGCTTGGTACATATTGTTTGGTGCATACTGGTTCAATTTCATTGCTTGTTATTGGATTATTTGGAGTTTTATGTTTTCTTGTTTCAGTTTTGGTAATTTATGTATATCTAGGAATCTATCCACTTTCTCTGGTTTCTCCAGTTTATTATAGTACAGATTTTCTAAGTAATTGCTAATAATCTTCTGGATTTTGGCAGTATCTATCATAATTTTGTCTTTTTAATTTCTAGTTTTACTGATTTGGATCTTTTATTTCCTTTTTTAGTGAATTGGTTAAAGAATTGAAGAAATATCTCTTCAATTTATTGATTCTTTGTAGTCTCATTTCATTAATTTCTACTGTGATACTTTTATGATTTCCTTTCTTGTACTAGGTTTAAGTTTAAGTCTGTTTTTGTTTCTCTAGGACTTTGAGGTACATCATGAAGTCATTTATTTGTGTTCACTCTATTTTTATGATGTAGGCATTTACAGCTATAAATTTCCTTTTTAAGACTGCTTTCATTGTGTCCCATAGATTCTGGTATGTTGTACTGGCAATATCATTTCATTTCTAGAAACTGTCTAATTTTTTCCTAGACTTCTTTCTATTAATTATTCAAGAGTGTGGTAAGTTCCATGAGTTTGCATAATTTCTGTGATTTCTTTTGGAACTGATTTCTATTTTCATTGCACTATGATATGATAATATGCATGGGATAACTTTGATTCTTTTGTGTTTACTTAAGCATGCATTATGGGTTAACATGTGGTCTATTTTGGAGAAAGCTCTGTGTGCTTCTGAAAAAAGGGTATTGTGCTGTTTGACAGAACAGTGTAGATAAATATCAAATTCATTGGTTCGAAGGTGCGGCTCAATTCCAATATTTATTTGTTAATTTTTTGGCCTGGTTGTCTCTTTCTGATAGGGAGATAGTGAGGTCCCTGACTATAATTCTGTGGATGTTTTGGTCTTTTACGTTCAGTAGTGTCTGTTTTATGAAGTTGGTACACTCCTGTTTAGTGCATATATATTTGTAATTATTATCTATTCTGTTGAATTATTCACTTAACCAATACGGAGGCACCTTCCTTGCCTCTTTTTTATTTTAAACAGAGAAAAACCCCAGAAAAATAAAAGCAAATGAACAATTAAAAACAATAGCAAAAGCAAAATGATGCTGACAACAACAAAAAACAATGATGATATAGGATTTCAAAGCAAGATGATAGGAATTTAACAATGGGTGTTATATTGCATATTGTCATCTTCAAAGTAATTGCTCAGGTTACCAGATACAGGCATGCAAGATTGATCAAACAATATAATGTCCCTTCGAGCAGTTTCTTTACCTTTCATTATATCTACTATAACTTTTGTATCTGATTTGCTTTTTCAGTTTTTACACTATTTATTTGTACTTTTGTATGATTGTAGATATTGTATAATTTCTTTTGTGATCCATTGGTTGTTTAGGAGGATTTAATTGCCATGTGTTTATAGAATTTTTGTGGTTTCTATTGTCATTAATTTCCAATTTAATTGCACTATGGTCAGATAATATGCATGAGATAATTTCAATTTCTTTGCATTTACTTAAGCATATTCTGTGGGCTAGTATATGGTCTGTTTTAGAGAATGACCCATATACAGCTAAGAAAAATGTGCATTCTGATGTTATTGGATGGAACACTCTGTAGACTTCTACTAAGTTCATTTGCTCACCAGTTTGATTCAGTTCTGTTATTTCTTTGCTGATTTTTTTGTCTAGTTGATCTGTTTCTTTGAGTCAATAGGGTGTTGAGTTCCCTTGTTATAATTATGTTGTTGCTTATTTGATTTTTCATGTCCATTGAGATTTGTCTTACCTATTTGGGTGCCCCCATATTTGGTGCATATCTATTTATGAGTGTTATGTCTTCCTGTTAAATTTTTCCCAAAACAATATATATTGACCTTCTTTATCTCTTTTGATCATTCTAGGTTTTATTTTTCTTGGTCACATTATCTGCAAACAGAATAGCTACACTTGCTTTTTTTCTGGGTTCTTGTCACATGGAGTATTGTTTTTCAACCTTTGACTTTCAGTCTATGAATTTTCTTTTGAGTTAAATGTGTTTCTGGTATACAGCATATTGTTAAATTTTGTTTCTTGATCCACTCTGCCAGTGTGTTTCTTTTGATTGGTGAATTGAAGCCACTTATATTAATATTTATAAGTGATATGTATTGGCTTATCTTTGTCATGTTATCTTTCTGCTGTTGCTTCCCTACTTTATCACTCTGTTTAACTGCTTGTTCTGCTTGCTGGTTTCTTTCTGTTGTTGTTCTTGAAATTGTGGTCATTTTTATCTCTTTCTATCCTACTCTTTGTAGGGTTGGGTGGTTTGTCATAAAGTCCTTTAGTTCTTCTTTGTCATAGAAGTATCTTATTTGTCCATTAATTTTAAAAGATAGTTTTTTCATTTTTTAAGATTTTATTTTAAAAAGCAAGACAGAAAAAAAGGATTGAAATGATACAGAATTTCAAAAAAGAAAAAAATAGAGAATTAATACTAGTTAATATATTGCACATTGTTATCTCAGAACTATTTGTTCAGGTTACAAAATCTAGATATAAAAGTGATCAATCAAACAATGGCAGCACAAATTGTTCTTTTTGATGACCTAAGTGAGATTATTAGTGTAGTTATATATCTAATGTACATATACATACATAAATTTATATATGTAATATAATATTTTCCTTTCTTCCTTTTTTTCCTTTTCCCTATCTCAGTAGTTCTGTTCCTTTGAGCACTTTCTTTCCCTTTCATTATTACAATTCCTATTGTATATTTTGGATCTTATTACTCTTTCAGTTTTTTATTATTGTTATTTATTTTTTACACTAGAGAAACAATATGATATTCACATAGGTGAGTCTGATAGTTTTGCAGTGTACATCAATCAGGGTTGGAAGTTGTTTTCTTTCAGGATTTGAAATACTGCACTCTAACCTCTTTTGACTTCATGGGATGTGTTGAGAAATCTGCCATGATTCTATTAGGCTTTCCTTTATAGGTGATTTCTTTCTGTTCTCTAACAGCTTTTAATCTTCTGTTCTTATGCTGAATTTCTAGGATCTTGAGTATTATAACTTGAGGTGTAGATTTCTTTTGGTTATTGCTAACTGGAGTCCTATATGCCTCGCTTATCTGATGTCAACTTCTTTTCCCATGTTTGAGAATTTTTTGCTATTGCTTCTGCAAATAGCCTTTTTATGTCATTTCTAGTGTCTCCTCTTAATTGACACCTATCAATCTTATACTGTTTCTCTTTGCATCATCTTGCAGCTGTTCAATTATTATTTCATGATTCCTTGTTATTTTAAAGTGATCTTTCGTTTCATGATCCTTATCCACAATCTTGCTTTCCAGGACTGAGAGTCCATCTTCAACTTCATTCAAGTAGGTTTGCCAGTTTTCAGTGGAATTTTTGATTTTCTGGACATCTCCTCAAATCTGTTTCATGTATTCTAATTGTTTTTTGTATTGTTCATTCAATTAGCCTTACCTTCTAGTTCTGGCACTCTGTCCTCACACTGGTCACTGCTGATGCCCATATCTTCAATAGAACTTCTAATCTCCTGGATTTCTGTTTGTTATTTTTCATGCCACACATGGCTGGAATGCCTTCTCAACTTGAATGACAAGACTCTATGCTCCTCCTAGGGTGTTCTTAAACTTCTCAGGGGGTGTATGTCTAGCTCATGAGCTCTCCATAACTCTTTTGTGGCTGTGGTAGAGTGAGCCCAGTAACCCTGAAGTATAATGGTTTTATGGTTCAGTCTTAAACAATTAACTCCTTTCCATAATGGATCCTAATTAACCCTTCTCAAATATGGCATCCCTGGACTGGTTTCTTCTTCAGCTCTAGCTGGTCATATGGAAGTAGTCACTTTCAGAACTCACCCCACAGTATTCTTCAGATTACAATAACTGTACATTTGTCAGAGGTAGAGCTGCTTAGACTGGTCTGTTTTTTCTTCCTACAGCTGCTGACCCTCTCTGTGCTTATCTTGTGTTAGTGGAAACAGGTCCCCCTCCCAGGGACCCAGGGTCAATTTCTAGACTACTTCCTTTCTTTCTCTGTGTTGTGTTTTATGTATCTAGTTTCTGTGTAGTTCTTGGTCTCCTGTCAGCCCCTTCCTGATTCCCATAGATCTACTTCTTTTTATCTCTTCATCAGGTTATTATCTTCCAGGTGTCTTGATTCCACATCCTGGTGAGGTTTTATTTTACTGCTGGTTGCTACTTTGCTATTTCAAATGTGCAACTGTGTTTGTAAAAGGCATTTAAGCCACTGTGTTGGGGGGAGATGAAGTCATCTTCAGGAAATGATGTTCTTTTTTCTACATCATCAGGTGTGCTGTACCACAGAGACTGAAATTTGGAAGAAATATATTTTTGTAATTAATATATTAACTATCATTAATATTAGAATTAATGTACTAAGGCTATCACTAATATATTAATAAATTATAATATACTAATTTATTATATCAATTAATGTGTTTTACATAAAATTTTAGAGACCAAGTGATGCTATTACATATTCAGGATGCTTTGGTGTGCACTACAATGGAAACGTTAGCCCCTAGTGCAGTCCTTTCCTATATTATTACTAGCACCTCCCACTGTAAACCACAGGTCTGTCAAGGAAATAAGGTCTTTGAAGTCATCTCACATCACATTTTTCCTTTGGTAGAAAAAGAGATTACAGCCCTGAGAACTGAAGACACTCTCATAAGGTCACCATAGGACAAATGCAGACTCCAGAATAAGAACCTAGGTTGCTGACTTGCAACCAATGCTTCTCCAAATGCTTCCCTGACCCTCAAGGCAACTTGCTGTCTGAGGAAGGGAAACAACAGCATTCAACTCCTGAGAGTTCAAGCTGCAGGCTAGAAGGGGTGTCGTTAACAGTCTCCAAGTCCAAGGAGCATGACTTTGTGGAGAAAGATGTTGTGCTCATAGCCTATAACAACTTGGAACCAACTGACTATGATTAAAAAACAAAACAAACAAACAATAACAATAACAAACATTTGGATTTACTGCCCTTAAAAGCATCTGTTCTTGTTGAGGCCATAAAAAAGGTTAAATATTACCAATTACATGAATTATCATAGGTTAGCTTCTCTATAACTGGAAAATGTTCTACAAACTTGAGGTACAAACACCAACCCAATGAATTCATTTTACCAATCAAAAATGACATGGTAAGTAGTACTTATAGGAAACTCAATGTATTATAGACAGATGTGAGGATTTTTGGAGCTTTGGCTGTGCCAAAGGAAGCCTGATCTGCTTCCACTGACAAGATGGATGAACCATGGTAGGATCGCTCTTGTTCCCTTGTCTCCCTGCCACATGGTGTCACTGTTGAGCACTGGCTCTGTGCTGGTGTCAGCATGTGACTTGCCAGGGCTGTGGGCCTGCTAAGAAATAGTATGGTCCAGGTTCAGGTACCAGAGATGGTCTTTTTTTTTTCCAGAGAAGATGAATTTGGCTAAGGGATGTCCACGTGGCTCTGGTCCATCCATAGGGTTCCAGAGTACCCACTGGTTCCAGGTGGACAAAACTCTATATTTCATAGGCTCAGAGCCATAGTCTTCTGAGCTGTCAAGGAGCTGGGAAATTATTATTCTAAGCTCCCAAACACAAGAACAGCAGCAACACCCAACCATGAAGGTTAAAAATTATCTGGAGCAGGATCCAGGTTTTGGTATGGAAAGATTTTCTTGGAATTTTAATGAGCATCTAAGATTGAAGATTTTCAAGAACTGGGGAAAAAATGGAAATATTCTGTTAACTTTATTAGACATTGTTCTCCTGTGCTTGTAGGAGGCTTTTTGATTGGGGTACATTCCTATACAAGTTTCATTGTTAAGTCTTGGTGTGATGGAGCCAGGGAGTACAGATGCCAGCTAAGGGAGACATCAGCCTTTGGTGAAACTGACAAAATCATTAATTACATCTCATCAACTGCATGATTCATTAAGGAGATCATCTTTATGCAAAGAGTCTGGTTTTCTTACTATGATGCACACTGTTTTCAATTATTGTTATTAAACTAAGGCAGATACATATTTTTCTCACCAAAATATATTTGGGAATAAGCAGCTGTGTATTCCAACAGAGGCTAATAGAGGTGGTTGCTCCTGCCCACAAGCCCAGTACGCAGGTGTATGGGACATCTAATGGAACTGTTGTTGGGAGAAATGGAGAGAGAAAAGAAAAGAAAAAACTGGTAAGGAAGAAAAAATTAGAATGAAAGGAAAAGAAAAACTGGTAGGTGTAATAGATATTTTTGTTTGTGTTGCTATAACAAAATACCTGATACTGAGTAACATAAAGTAAGGGGGCTTACTTAGCTTACAGTTCTGTTGGCTGGAAGTTTCAAATAACACAGCACTATCCCCTTGACAAGGGGTTCCTTGGTTATGTGGTGACATGGTGAGGGATGGAAAGATAAACAGCCATGGGCAGGAGAGCAGCACACAGGCTGGACTCTGTTCATTACACCTCCTTTCCCAAGAACTCAAGTGTTCCCACAAGAGCCGGCCTACTTTGTGAGACCAGCATTAACCCAGTATTGAGAGTGGTGCCCCTGTGAAGACCTGCCTCTTCCAGACTCTAGCACCACACTGGAAACCACACTGACAGTGCACAAACCTTGGAGTACAAACTATATCTAACCTGCAGCAGTGAGATAGCTGAAGGAAGAAAAAAGAGAGAAAGGGAATGGCAAATATTTAAAGTAATGGAAGAAAACATACAATAAAACAGTAAAAATTGTATTTAATTTTGCTCCAACACTTTGTGGTAATTCCAGCTTGACTTGAATGATAACTTTTGGACACTCTATGTGGCCACTTGAGGTAAAAAGGGCATTCAAGGTTGCTTTCTCATTATTTGCAAAAAAGGACTTGGGAACTGTCATGAGAAGTAGCTTCGTGTGTCACAGGTTTCAGTGGAAAGGAAGTGAGGCATGAGGCATGGCTGTCTACAGAATCTGGAGGTAAAATGAGGCTTCTTATGGAGCCCCTTCTATATCAGGTGCTCTACAAATGTGATCTGACTTATACCTTACAACTGCTGCTTTGAGATAGAGATATCTAAGCATTACTTCTTTGAAGACCAAGAAGGACTATCTTTTGTGCACACTTTGATTTAAGTATGTCCTCCAATGAGCCTAGGCTCTGTAGCTTTGAAACTCACAAGTTGGGGTCATCAGAGGGTCCCAGAGGAGCTCAGGTCAGAAGGAACAACTGATAGAAGTCTTGTCCTCACATAGAGAAGGCTCAGGAGATACCCAGTGTCCACTGTTTAGCATCTAAAGGTTTTTTCTCTGGAAGAGGGGATGATACAGATTCCAAAAGTTTCCATCAGACATACTGGATACCTTCTATGCAGCTGGTGAATATAAACACTACATGAGAACTACAGGAGACTTGGTTTCTCCTAGTACAGCACCTGTGTGGGCAGAGGCCTCAGCTCTGGCCTACCATGAGAAGCTAGTCCAGATGACCTCCAGCTGCGGGCCTGGAAGACATGTCTCTTTTCTGTCCCAGTGGTAGGTTTCCCTTGAACATGGTCCATAGGAATATGCATAGGGATGAAAGGGCGGGTGATGAAGTGGATGGGAAGGAGTGTCAGCGCTGTAGTCAGATGAGGCCAGTACCAAACATCATTGCCACCACTCAGCTCTGTACTTTGAGCAGGTTGCAAACTTCCCTAACATGCTACCCTCTCTGTCAGATGGCCATCAAGGTAGCCCTTTCCTCTCAGGAATGTGGGATAGCTAGAGGGCTGAAAATAGAGGATCCCCAGGGTGCTCCCTGCCCTCAGCTACAGAGCACCTCTACCACAAGATATGATGTCCTCATGGCGGCCACAGTGCTTTCTTCCTGACCAGGCTCCTCACTCCCCAGGCTGGTCTTGCAATCTAGATGCTTTCTGCTTTGCCTCTTGAAGCGATGGGGTGGGCCTGGACTTCTTACTCCCCACCCCTACTGTCTACCTCTCTCTTCTGACTCTCGTTCCCCTGCTGCCACTGTTGTGGCCACATTGAAAATGGCTTTGGTGCCTGTTCAGGTCCTGGTCTAGCCCTGAGGCCTCCATCTGGCAGCACTCTGGGCTGGGGAGCGAGGGGTCCGGGTAACCCTCCCCATTGTCTCTACCCTGAGTAGGAGGTCCTGTATCTGTCTTCTTCTTCCCAAAAGAAAGGGAAATAGAGAAAGAAGCAAACAGCAGCCTTCACTCTTCTGTTTTCACTTTCTTTGCCTTTCAGGGCCATGTAACAATAAAAATAATAAATAAAAACAAAAATAAATAAATAACCTTCTGGCCAATCAGTTTAGCTACCCTGCAATTAAACAAATCCACAAAGCTGCAACACATATTTACATCTCATTAGTAGAAGCCAAATGCAACAACGGTATTAAAATTAAGAAATTAGACACAATTATCTTGTCGGCAGCAGTTGGAGGAAGTTGTCAAGGGCTGGTTTATTCATTAGTTTCCACAGAAGTTCAGCAGCTTCCTAATTGTGTACTACTATTTTTTACCCCCTCCTTCTCTTGCTTAAAAAAAAAAAATTAAACAATCCCTGGCAGTTTCTCTTTCTGGCTGTGCTCAGCCTGCTGGGCCTGGCCTGGCTGAGGGTGGGAAGGTCCATCTGTCTCCTCTACATAGAGGCTCAGACCCGGCCTAGTCAGGCTCAGCTTCAGGGGTGGGTGTCTGGGAAGGCCTGGGTGACTGTCAGGTGACTGTGTGTCCACAGGTCCCCTCTGGATGCTCAGAGATGGCTCTGACCACCCAGCGCCTTCCTACACCTTGCTGCCCTCACCAATGTGGTCAGCTGTGCCTCAGGCACTTGACTCCTCCTTTGCGGGCTGCTGTCCCTGGCCACTGCTCTTGGGGCTTCAAGGTGTCTGCATGAGAATCTTCTTGTCAGTGCGCTTCACTACGGAGGAGAGGATGAGTAGGCTCAGGCTGTGCCCAGGGGCGGCATAGGCTCCGAGTTGGTCAGGGCACTGGTCAACTCCTGAGAGACTTTGCTGGAAGCTCCCACCCACTCCCTTCTCCAGATCTTCCTGCTTACTTCTGGGGAGCCTGAGGTTCCCCCTAGTGTCTGCACTGCACAACCAGAGCTGTGTCTGGTCTCTGCCAGAGCCTTGAGCACCCAGTTCCTCCTGCGTGGGTAATGGTGCCTAGCACCTCCTTATTCCACATGGGGCTGGAGGCTGGGACTTCTCAGTCAGTGTCAGCCTCAGGCTCCACCCACAGACAGTGACAGCAGTGGGGAGGGAGGGCTTCTTGTGCCTTTTCTTATCCATGTGATTCTAATGCAGCATCAAGAAACACCAGCATCTCGGGCTGTGGAGTGAGGAAATCTAGGCTCTGACCTGCTGACCTTCTAGCTGCTGAAACCTATATCACATAGAGCCTCAGTTTTGTGAGTTGTGCCGTGGCAAGGCATGCATGGCCCTTCTTCCTCAGAATCAACCTGTGATGTGAATCACAGACATCTGGGACCTTCAGTGTCTTGTCTTTGTTATAGCTCCATCTCTCATCTTACCCCAAACTCATTCATCCATCCATCCATTCACCTGTCTAATATTGACTGAACAAATATTGTTTTCCTGATACCGTGATCAAGGCATGGACTGAGCAGGGACCACATTATCCTCTGTCACCGACCAGTGACAGATACAGAGAGTGTTCACGTGGTGTTAAAAGTGCTGAGATGAGGCGTAGTCCAGAACTGCCACCGAGGAGCACAAGGAACTGGAATTCAAGCCTCCCCAAGAGCAGCCCCCAGAGGAATCAACATCAGAGCCCAGGCTCACCCACCCTCTACCGTCTTAGGTCTACAACTGCACAGCACTGCCCACCATTCATCTTAGGCATCTGGTCTCTGGGTTGCTGTTCTGCTTTCCACTCTGCCCTTGGGTGGGCAGAGCCCTGGAAATTCTGGAGTTGGGTGAAACATGAAGCAAGGGAGGGTAAGGGAGTCAATCTTGTTCTGCAGTACATCCTTGCCATTGTGACCATGCTTCCTCATGGCCCAGGGCCTCATAGAAGGCTGGCATGGCACACTAGAGTGGTGCTTAGTGTATTCCTGAGACCAGTTTACTGATTTGCACAACAGCTCTTTGATCGTCCCAAACCACATGAGGAAGGTACTATTATGACAATGTCCATTTGGGAAAAGGCCAAACAGGCTCAGAGAAGCTAACTAACTTTCCCACAGTCACACAGCGGCTGTGTAAGTTACACCCAGGTCATCTGTTCTGGAGTGCACACTGGCTGCATAGATCCCTGCTTCCATACTCCGTGAGGTCAAGGCTGAGATCACATAGTTCCTTGGGTACATGCTCAAGAGCTCTCAAGCATTCTGCAGGTGAGGAAGGCTGGCTCAGCTCTGTGAGACTCGGGCTGTTAGTCATGGGCTCACCCTTGGGGACACCCATGCTGAAGCTCAGAGGCAGCACAGTTGCCAAGGTCACTGCCAATCTCCTCCCTTTTATGAGGGCTGGGTGACCAGCAGGGGCACATGCAACCTAGTGTGGCCTGACTCCTGCTGCTTCTGGGGTCTGAGGCTAGATGGAAGTCAAAGCAGGGCATACCCCAGACCACCTGAGGAGGCAGTGAGGAGCTGGCAGAGCAGCCCGTAAGGAGAAGACAGCTGGCTTGGCAGGAGGCATGAGAGGGGACGGGGCTATAGACTGACCCTGCTGGCACCTTGAGGAGCAGAAGGACTGGGATCCTCCCTTCAGCACAGAGTGAGGCATCCAGGAGTAGGTAGGGCGAGAACAGTTTCCACTCTGCCTCCTGATTCCCTCTCGTCTACCACAAGGTGAGTGGTCCCTCCTCCTACATGTCTGTACCTGTAACCAGTTCCATTGGCTGCCCCGAAGCTGGATTTTCATGTGCCCCTGAGGACATGAACCATGCTGACCACTCTGTGTCCCCAGCCCCATGAGGACTACACGTATGTTCTAATATTCACAGTACAATTTCTGGGTGTCGTGTGAAGGGTGTGCCGGCTCACTGGGATGGAACTGCCTTCACAAAGAGGGCTGCAGGTTCTGTGCTTCCCACCTCTTCTTTGGTGAGAACAAGGCCAGCAGTGCCAAGAAAGAGGTCTGAGTTTGGAGACAAAGCATCCAGAACCACACAGACTGGGGGTAGAATTCCAGCGAGGCCTGGGCCTGGGCCTTCTTATAATTTGTTCAATTTAAAGCTCATTTTCTTCATCAGTACAATGGGGATAATGACGGCACTTTCCTTATTAGATTGTTGTACACATTAAATTAGATGAGCTATTTAGGGCACTTGCCATGATAGCTCATATATAATAAATGCTTAGTAACTGGTGATAAAAAAGAAAAATAAAAGCAGGGAGCCGTGCCCAGGTTAATGGAGACCTGGCAGTGGCAATGAGGCTCTGGAAAAGTTTCTAGGAGAGGTGACTTGGTGTTGGGGCAGTGGGTAGAGGTAGCAGGGAATGGGGAGGACATGGACCAAAACCAGAGGAGCCTAATGGAGTGGCTTCCGAGGTGCTGGGAGGAATTGTGCAAGGTCGTGTGTCAGGAAGTATGAAGTGAGACCATGAATATCAGGGCCCTAGGGTGACACACCTGCCTGCTGTGTAGGAAGGGTGAACTTTATGTTGTAGTCATGTGGACATCCAGGGACCTGCAAAGGGAGCTGGTGTGATGAGACCAGAGTCTGAGGCCAGTGAGGTGGAAAAGTGTGTGTGCAGGATGTGGTGAGGCCAGCATGCTGGCTTGATCATGATGATGGGGATGACCAGGAAGATTTCAAGGAGACAGAGGATGCAGGTGGAAGTGACTCTCAGGGGACTGAAGCTCTGAGGCTCTAGCTGGAGGAGAGTCACACAGGAAAAGAGTGAAGAGGGATGACTCTGGGACTTTCTGTTGGGAACCTGGAGGAGAAAGAAAGTGAAGAACTAGATTTTGTGGGTTGGTGATGAACCTCACTCAGATGTGCTGGGTTTGGGGGACCCATGGCCTAGTGTGTCACATTCCTGCCTTTATCCCATCATCAGCATTGTATGACTGTAGCCGCCCAGAGTCATAGGAAAAAAGAGGGGTGGGTGACAGACCCAACTCTGACCAGCTTGGAGCCAGTCACAGGACCCACATTTGTCCTGACAGCTGCACTTTGTGCCCTGGAATATGCTGACATCCATTTTTTTACCCTAGGAACCGCACTGAAGAAAATTCCAGCCAAGGTGGGCTAACTTCTCCTTGAGATGCTATCCAAAGTATTTTTTAAATGATGTCAGCACTGAGTATGTATAGACTTTTTTTTTGTCATTTTCACTTAAACAGTGCAGCATAACTATTCATAAAACACTACTCACAGAGCACGTGTGTTGGACTGGGCATTATTTGTAATCTGCAATTGCTTTGCTGCACGGGTGGGGTTGCAGAATTTACAGGTGAACACTAAGAGATCCCATGGAAAGACTGGAGCACCTACAGATTTTGTATTATGGGTCTTTCCTAAGGGATGACCCCATAGTGTTCCAGAATGGAAGTGTTTCTAGAATGCTTAAAATACCTTTTTAAATACTCATTAAATACAAACAATTGTATAAACCTTAGCTTTACATCACAATCTGAACACACCTGGTAATGACCCTGTGATCCAGGGAGAGGACACACAACGCTCCACGTGTAGTGTGGTCGTTAGGACTGACTCACGCCTGAGCCCAGGAATAGTGCCTGTTCTGCCAGGACCCAACACAGCCACCCCCTGTGGGTCACAGAAGCTGTTGCTATAGCTGTGTGCTCAGCCATTCCTGTCTCCCCACCCATCTCATGCTTCCCTTCCCTTCACCCCTCCCAAGGGGCTCCTGCTGACCCTCTTCTATCTGTAAAAGCCCCTGCTCAATAAGCTGGACTCTAACTTTCCTCTGGAGTCACTTCAGGAGGTCCTGCCCAGAGCCCAAAATTCAGGCTGGCTGAGTCTCCCAGAAAGCAGCATTGCTGCCTGTCTGTTTGGGACCTGAACCTCTCGGACCCGCAGAGTGGCCTGGGCTGTTTGGATTGAAAGTCTGCGCTGACCTGCATCTCAGCGCGACTGTTTGGGACTGGTAGGCCCGCCCTTCATCCGCAGGGAACTGCCTGGAGACCGGCATCTGGGCCAGGTCTGTTTGGGCCTGTAGCCCCGCCCTTCACCCCAGGAAGTCTCCCAGAAAGCAGCATCTTGGCCTGTCTCTTTGGGACCCGAACCTCTTGGACCTACAGAGTGGCCCAGGCTGTTTGGATTGGGAATATTGTGGAGACTGGCATCTTGGCCAGGTCTGTTTGGGACCGGGAACTTTTCAGAAACCAACATTCTGGCCTGACTCTTTGGGACCTGTAGGCCCACCCTTCAATCGCAGGGAACCTCCTGGAGACCTGCCTGGGACAAAGCACGGTGGCCTGGCCTGCCTGAGATTCCACAGGCTCTGGGGTGACCACACCCAGCATTCGCCTTACAACTTAGGGAGCCAGGAGCCCACAGAGGGGAGTTAGGACCCTGAGAGGAGGCCAAGAGCCTGTGGGGGAGCCACTGCCCCTCCAGGAACTGAGGTTGTAAGAGGTAATTCACCACACATGCAGAGAAAGCTTTGGAACACCGCTCAAAGTAAGGAAATATAGAAAAATGACAAAAGGAAAGACCAAAAGGCAGGCTCAAAGCCCTAGCCCTCCCCAAGAAAGCTTAGAAGCCATGTACATGGAAGAAAAAAGAAGCCATACACCTGAAATGTCTGAAATGATATCAAATGAAAT
>PVJX010002965.1:0-117331 GCA_004027295.1 Dolichotis patagonum
TTGGCTTCCCTAATGTCTGGTCTTGAAGACCTGCAATGCCCTCCTCGTCCTGCTCAGATCAATTCCATACTAGGTTGTTTCATGTGAATTCCCTGTATGTGACAATATGGACAACTATTTGGAAGAAAACAAGAGTCAATATGATAGAGAGTGAATATCTCCGATTGTCTAGTTTTGAAATTTTTGTCTCTTACATTGCATTCTTGTGATCCGCTTTGCTCTGTTGTGTTTAATTTTACCCTTTTGATATAATTGCATGCATATTTGAGTGGGTAAGATGGATGACCATATTGCTGTTTTTGTCAGATCGTGGAGCAGAGTTGTTAACAGTCTCACTGTTTGAATGTCTACTTTATGTTTTAACTTTGTAAATTGAACAACTATTTTCAAGAAGTCAGTATGTAATTTGTCAAGTAATAATTTCTTAGGTTTTTTTTGTTGTTGTTGTTTTCCTTTTTTCCTTGGAATACTGTATTGTCGCTACCCTTTATTCTGTTTTGTTTTGGTGTTTGTTTTGTTTTTCTCTCTTTAAATAAAATTATTAAAAAAAAAAAGAAGCAAACACTTACCACTTTTATTACATGTCTTGCATCTCCATCTTGTTTATTTGTGGGGAAAGCTGCAGAAAGATCACAACAGAAAAATAAGCATTATTCCAAATTACTGAGTATCTGTTACAGGCAGTACTAACCACTTATTATGTTACTGTATTATATTCTCCTCATAACCTCTAATAGTAGTGTCATCTGCATTTTACACAGAAGCTAATAAAGTTTGAGAAGTTGAACAATTTATCAAGAAAGAGCAGACTAGGGATTGATACTTAAATAAATCTGACATCAAGCCCATACTCTTAACCATAATCCATACTCAAAATTCAAACATGGAAACCAATAGGTGATATTAATCACACAGATCCAAAATGTAGGAAAAATATTTCTTAGGCTTATAGCATTAAATTAAATACATGATATATAGTAAAATCCATTGGTTCAATTTCACTAAATGAGAATCTATGATGACTCAGAAAACTGATTCATTTTAAGTAGAATGTTTAAAATAATTTGTAGTTGACAAAACTCTAGAATAAAATGGGTAAAAACGAGAACGATGTCTTTAAAAATTAACTTCTGAACCTAGCTATCAATTATTCCTAAATTGCACAATATGTATCTCATAAGCTCAAGTTATCTTCATTTCATTCTTTTTAATTTATATTTCACATAGTTTAATTCAACTTTTAAATATCCATCTTTTAAATTTTTGAACAAGCCAACTCTTCCCTGTACATCAGCGATCCCCAACTGGTCCACAGTCTGCTAGAAACTGGGCACGCAGCAGGAAGTGAGCCGTGCTGTGTGAGCAAAGCTCCATCTATATTCGAAGCTGTTCTCCACTGCTGGCTTTATGGCCTGAGCTCCACCTCCTATCAGCTCAGCAGAGGCGCTAGGTTTTCACGGAATCAGGAGCCCTACTGTGAACTGTGTATGTGAGGGATCTAGGTATGTGATTACTAGCCAGTTTTTAAGAAACAAGAGCTCCTCCAACATTTCTTTTAGAAAAACAGCCACCACTGAGCATATTTCAGTGACACAGAATAGATTTTAAAACTTGCCTGTTAGTGTGACATATTCAACCTGCTCAAACAGCCCAATCTGTCACTTCAAAAGAGAACAACAATTGTGTTCAAGTTGGCAGATGAATCAAACATACATTGGAATTACGAGGATAACAACTGAACACTTGGATGTTTGAAATGTTCCAAACATTAACAAAGACCATAAAAGAGTCTGACCCAGGGCATTCCTTCACCTAGCTGATGCACGATCGCCTATCTCGTATTTGAAGAGTTTCAGTATTATTTGCCAACCACAAAAGACCCCCAATCTGGGAAGGAACAGAGCTATGACCCAGTGTGAATACACCAGGTGAACTGACTTTGTGCCTGCCAGAAGAGGATCAACTGCTTAAAATGGCAAATGACAGGTTCAAGTCTCCCTAGTTTTGGATAAAAATCAAGGTAGACTATCCCGAGAGCCACAAAATCACTGAAAAATCTGCCTTCATTTCCAACATCCTCTCATTGTAAAGCAGGGTTTTCTGCAGTGATAGCAACTGAAACAAATTATGGTGCACACTGGGATCACTCACTGTCTCCCATCAGCCCCAGAGGTGACTATCTGGTTTCAGAAAACAAGCTTAGGACTCCTATTAATTCTACATGACGGTGAGTTGCATGTTTATTTCATTATAAAATACACTGTAATTAATAATAATAAAGTACACAATAAATGTAATGTGCTTGACTTATCCCAAAACCAACACTTCCCCACCCTAATCAAAGGAAAAATTGTCTTCTATGAAACCAGCGCCTGATGCCAAAAAGGTTGGGGACTGCTGCTCTACATTACCTAGGAAGACTACACACTCCATTTCCAAATCTTACTAAGTTTATGTGTATATTTGGTTCTATTGTGTAAGACTCAAATTTTGTCATTCATTTTACTATTCATCCATAATCCACATATACAACTAGCCAATACTTATTAAGAAGTTAGAATATGCCTGGCACTGTGACAGGTGTTAGGATAAATTTTAAGTAAAGGGAAGGAGGAAGAAGTGAAACAATTATTGAATTCAAATGATGATTTGTATTTATAACAAGAACAAAATTCAATTCCTCAGTTTTAGTGTGTTTATTAAAGTGCGGTACTCATTGCTCTTAATGTTTTTTCTAACTTCTTTTAAATTTATGAACTACTCTCATTTATCTACTTCACATCTTAGATATAAAGAATTCATCACAAACTTATACAAGTCCATAAACTGAACATTTCAATTGAGCAAACACGTGTGTAATATTCTTATACATTTTTTAAAGTCACTGGTATCAGCAATACTATATGTTATAGTTTGGATCTTCAATGCCCCCTTCATGATTGGTGGTTATTACTTCTATCTAGCTGTCCCTCAAAGCCTCATGCACTCATATATGGGGTTTGGGGGAGGTGACTGGATCGTGAGAGCATGATACTCATCAGAGGATTAGTTCACCTTTGAGTTTATAGGTAAACATGATGTTGGAACGTTAGTTGGAGGAGGTAGGTCACAGGGGGCGTGGTTTTTAAGGGTTTATCTCTTCCCCAGTCTTCCCTTCACCTTCTGCTTTCTGCTATGCCATAAGCAAACCACATTTGCCATGCCCATCTGCCATTCCACCCTGCCTTGGAGCCAGGCAACGATGAACCGAAACCTCTACAAACTGAGCTAAAAATAAACCCTTTTTCCTGTAAATAGTGGCTATGTTTCTCAGCACCAAGGAGAATAACTAAGATACTGGTATCAAAAGGCTTGGTTTTCAACTTATGGTGCTACTAGAACTAACAGAAACTTTAAGAGGTGGGATGTGGTGGAAGAGTGAGGTCAACTGTGATATGCTCTTGAGAGGCATACTGGGAATCAGCCCTCCCTTCTTTCTTTTTCTTTGCTCCATTGCACCATGAAAGGAACAGTCTTTTCTGTCATGTGCTTCAGCCACCAAGACTTACTGTGTCACCAGATAGCCAAAGTAACTATGCCACATGACAACAGAAACTTCTGAAACTGTGAGCTGAAAAACCTTCCTCCTTTTAATTTTTAGATATTGACATTTTGTCACAGTCACTGAAAGCTGACTATACCAGCTGAAACTAAATTGTGAACCACTGACTTTCTTTTACAGTAACAAATGGTTTACAGCAATTAAAATTCTCTTTTCAACTTCATTCATGTAAAGTTATTTCATTCTCACCAATGCAGGAGTTCCAAAGGAAGTGCTAGAGGATCAGATAATCCAGATTCATAGAAGAAAGGGGAAGAAAGCACATACAGGGAAGGGGCACAGTCCTACAGTAAGGAAGGGATGAGAAGACCTATCGTCCCACTCTACCACAAACTTTTTTACCAGGCTTGGGCGGGGGAATGGGCCTGCCCCACTGTTGGTCCACATAGAACAAGATCTACCCTAGGAAAATGGCTTTTCTTCCTGAGGTAGACAGTAGAAATTTATCACCTCTTATCTAAAAGCAAATAACCAAGTAGCAAATAAATCTTTAAAACTAACAGAATGTGAGAAGCTGAAAAGTTCAGAAGAAAAATTTTTAAACTTTATAAAAAACTTACTATGCTACTATTATTTTATAATTTGAATCTTATCACATTATTTCATATGAACATAATTGTGTTCATGTACCTGAAACATTCCAAGAGTTGTCACTGAGAGCTACACAATGGTCTCTATAAACTTCTAAGTCAGGTTACGTTGGAAACCTAAATGTAAAATCAGTTGATGGGCATCTGAGACGAATACATATTTCTTAGATGACGAAATATAAATGGCAAATAAATATATGAAAAGAGATATGAGAGATACAAATTATATAAATGTAAACGGCAAATAAATATATGAAAAGAGATTCAAGAGATACAAATTAAAACAACACTGAGATTCCATCTGACCCCAGAAAAAAATGGCTATCATCATGAGATAACAAATAACACATGCTGGTGGGGTTTTAGGGAAAAAGGAAACATTCTCCACTGTAGGCAGAAGTGTAGAGTGGTGCTACCACTGTAGAGATCAGTGTAAAGATTCCTAAAAAATTAGGATTGGAGGTCCCATTCGTTCCAGCTCTTCTTCTTCTGGGTATTTTCTCAGAAGACTAGAAAACATCATACCACAGTGATGTATGTTCACCCACATTTACAGCAGCACAATTTGTAATAGCTACATCTTGGAAACAACCCAAATGTCCATCAAACATGGAATGGATAAAAAAGATGTGATGTTTTTATTTAATGGAATATTACTCAGCTACAAAGGAGGATAAACTTGAGGCTTTATAGATAAATGAATGAGGACTAACTCATAAGTGAAATAAATCAGACCCATATGTGTAAACATTGTATTATCTCTGGTGTAAAAAAAATGAAAGAATAAACAAGATCCAAAATGTACAACAGCTATTCTGAAAGGGGAAGAAACTGCTCAAAAGGAAAGAACAGCTGGGATGGGGGAATAGAGGAAAGAAAGAAGGGAAACGATATATACATAAATATTGTCTTAGTTACTTTTCACTAGTCGCTGAGACAAAATACCTGATGCCCAACATTGGGAAGGGAAAGGTTTATTTCTTACAGCTTTTGGAGGTTTCAGTCCATACTCAGTTGGCTCCAAGGCAGGGTGGCATGGTGGGGCCACAGTTCATGGCAGCTGCAAACAGCAAGCGGAAACCAGCAAGAGAGAGACACACCTTCTTCCTGCCATTAAATCACATCCTGGCTCCACCCCTACGAGAGTGTACCACTGACACCACCCATCCAAGCACTAGACAATGAACCAATCACAAATGCACAATGCAAATACATGAGGCCTAGGGGGCCAGCAACATAAACCATGACATTCCACCCCTGGCCCCCAAAGACTCATGTAGAACCTTTATACAAAAGACATTTAGTCCATCTCGAAGAGTTGCCAAAGTCCTAACATTTCCAGCATTGCTAAGAAGTCCAAGTTCCAAGTCTCCTCCAATATCTATGGCAAACTCTTAACTGTAACCCCCTGTACAAGTAAAACAAGGTTAAACATTTCTGAAATGAAAAGGCACAAAATAAACATTACAATTCCAAAAGTTACAAACGGGGGAATATAAAGCACTGGAAACAAAGCAAGTCCAACATCCAGCAGGGTGAACATTAAGTCCTAGAGTTCCATGCTCAGCATTTGAAGCAATCTGGTTGCAAGCTCCAAAAAGCTTGGGTGATTCCACCCCCACGGCACTTCCAGGCTTTGCAGCTCCCGCAGCCTCTCTCTTAAACCTTCTCTGCTCAGTTTTTGCAGCCTTCCTTGGATGACCCACGTTCTTGGGTTTTCCAAACTTCTGGGGTCTCCACTGCACCTTTGGCTTCGCACTTACATCTTTACATATTGCCCTCTCAGGGGCATACTGCTTGGCCTCCCAGGCCCTTTGAAATCGAGGTGGAAGCCTTCTTACTCTCACAATTTGTGCATTTTCCTTGCACCTAAAATCAGCACCATGTGGATGCCACCAAAGTCTGCTGCCAGCTGGAGCAGTAGCCAGGCTTTTCTCTCTCTTGGCTGTGGGGGTCGATTGCCTAGATCACTGGGCTCTGTTTACCTGATTGTGAAGAAAAGCTTTTCTATGTTGCCGCCATTCTGGAACCTCATGTGGCTTCCTATGCCATTCTTAAGCATGGTGCTCTGAAGCTTTCTTATCTGAGAAAATTCTTTCACTTTTGCAGTTTGGAGGCTGCATAGGGTGGAGACCCGCTGCTTCCTGGGATGCCCGGTGGCCATCTTTCTTATCTCTCTGTTTCTTCTCAGCAATCCAAGTCTCGGCACTATCTTTACAATCCACAGCTTTACTGGAGTTTTCCTTCTGGCCAAACTCACAGTGTTTTAAATTATCCTGCTGGGCTCTTTGCTCTTGATTTGCAACATAGATCTGGCTAAAAGCCCCCAACAATAGCCATGCCACAGCCTCAACATTTGACTGCCTTGAAATTTCCTTTGACAGATTAATCAGTCCATTACCCTTAATCTCAGTCTCAGGCAAAGTCTCTGGGCATGAGCAAAATGCAGACAAACTTTCTGCCAAGCCATAACACACATCACAGGGAGTCCAACAACCAATGCAGTCCTTCTTCCCAGCAGAAACCTCGCAAGCCTGGTCTTTACCATCAGGCTTTCTATCAGCCTCCTGGTCTCCTGAGCTCTGACCAAAATCTCCTCTATAGAACAGCCTAAACTGCTCCAGCTCTATGTATCCAGGCAACATGTCCGAACCTTTCCAAACTCTGCCCACAAGCCATTTCCAAAGCCTCTCGAAAAACATGGTCAAGTATAGTCACAGCAATGACCCCACTCCTCAGTACCAAATTCTGTCTTAGTTACTTTTTACTAGTCATTGAGACAAAATACCTGATGCCCAAAGTTGGGAAAGGAAAGGTTTATTTCTTACAGTTTTTGGAGGTTTCAGTCCATACTCAGTTGGCTCCAAGGCAGGGTGGCATGGTGGGGCCGCAGCTCATGGTGGCTGCAAAACAGCAGGTGGAAACCGGCAAGAGAGAGAGAGACACCTTCTTCCTGCCATTACATCACATCCTGGCTCCACCCCTAGGAGGGTGTAGCAGTGACACCACCAATCCAAGCACTAGACAATGAACCAATCACAAATGCACAATGCAAATACATGCATATATATACATATATATGTATATGTATGAATGATAGGTAGTTCTACTACTACTAATCTTTGCTAGCTCATCAAAAAGAATGGTTTGTGTTTTCATTGTTTGATCATATTTTCATTCCTATATATTCTAATCTGACCAACTACTCTGAAGGTAACAATATGCAATATATCAACCACTGTTAATCTATTATTTTGTTTTGAAATTCTGTATCATCATTATTTTTTCATTTTTAAATAAAATCAGTTGACGAGAAAGCTCTTAGAAATGGATGTTTTGTATGAACAAACAGATGTTTTAGTTATTGTGGATATTTCTTTACAATAATCGGTTAATTAATGAAATGGATTTTTATTTCTACTATAAGCCATGCCCTACTCTAGCTAATGAAATTCAATAATGGCAAAAATAATCATGATCTCTGTTTTGGCAGTTTACTGGAAAAATAAGACATTCATAATCTTCTTACACATAAATGTGCAACTGTAACCTAGACTAAAAACACCAACAAAAAATAATGCACAACATAGGATTAAGATGATCAATGTGCTATAACTTTACACTATACCCTTGTCCTTTATTATCTGGAAAACCAAAGACCTTGATTAGCTTTTTGTTCATTCCATTTAACATATTAAAATGTTAAGAGAAGCCATTAAAAGAAATAAAGCTCACGACTCTAAGTCCCTAGTTTTAAGAGAAACCATGAACAGAAATACAGCTACTAATTTCAAAGTCACTAGAGAATAAAAGAGAAAAAGAATGTCCAAGCAACTCAAGACAAGACAGAAAAAGAAAGGTTAAAAAAGAGAAACATTTAAACAGAAAACACAAAATATGATAATAAATTAAAATATCTGAGAAATCAATTTCTAGCCACATTTTCCCTGTATTTTAGCACTCACATATGAATTGCCTTGAAACTGATGGCATCTTACAACTGCTGTGGTAGTTATACTTGTTGCTCACTGCTTACATAGACAAACTCAATCCTAGATGTTCACTTCAACTAAGTCATCTACATTACTGGTAAACACACTGTCACTGGTAATGACTTGACATTAAGAGACAGTGTACAGGTGAGCATGGTCCTGCACACCTGTAATCCCAGCAGCGGGGAAGCTGAAGCAGGAGGGTGACCATGAGCTTGGGGCCAGACTGGGCTACCTGATGAGTTCCAGGCCAGCCTAACCTACACAGCAGGATGCTTGCTCAAACTAACAAAGGGGGAAAAAGGAAAGAAAGAAAAAATTATGGTTATGTATATAAAAAAATAACCAGCTCAAAAGAGAAGTGTAGCATAAATTCATTAGTGAAAAAATTCATTACGATATGACTGTAATAACTATTTTGAGTTCTACATCTAAGACATTTTAAAAGTATTTTATCAAACTTTAAGAGTAGTAGTAGGCATTATACATAAAATGGATCCTATTAAACAAAAGAAATTACTCAAAAAAGTAATGCTGAACTTTTAAACATCTAACAGAGACTAAACAGATATACATAAATAATGATGCACCCTATAATCATAATATTTTTGATTTGGTAAAACATGTCAATAATCATGACAAATTTAAACAGATCAAGTTCATCAGCTAAAGAAACTGTCAGATTGTTTAAAAAAAAGACATACACTTAAAACTTGGTGGCAGGCAAGAATTCTACCACTGAACCACCAATGTAGATTTAAAACTTGGTGATGCAGAGGAACAAAATAAAAAGGATGTAAATTGGTAAGCCAAAAATAACTGAAAGAAGGCTAAATCTTATATTTTAAAAAACAAATCTCACGAGAAAATGATTAAATAACAACTTAGTCCAAAGCAATGATGTAACAGAAAGATAGTAACAAGTATTAGATACTTGAAATCAAATACATAATAATTATCTTTCAAAATATGTAAGCCAAAAATCAGCTCAACTAGACAAAAAAATTGATTAACAATAACAAAAGCAATGGAAAATTTTAAAATGCCATTTCATAATGTACAGGCAAACAGAAATATAGATTGAAACAATGCAGTTATTAGTTTTTCTTTTTTTTTCCAAACCCCATACTTTTTTTTAGAGAGGAAAAAAGCAAACCAGAAAAAAAGGGTAGAAATAATACAGAATTAAAAAAAAAACCATAAGAAATCACTAGTTGATAAATCACATATTGTTATCTTAGAAGCAGTTGCTGAAGCTCAAACTCCATATTTTTATCCGGAAAGCAGGTCTCAAGAAATACAGAATGAAGTATTAAGGCCACGTTCTCTGACCACAACAAATTGTGCCTGGCTGAAAAATAAATCATAGTAGACGTTGGCTAGAGTAAAGCACACATATACTTCCAGCACCCTAAAAGGCGGAAGCAAGACGATCATGAGTTCAAGCCTCATCCGGGCAAGTTAGTGTAAAGGCCCTAGGTTCAATCTCCAATGTTGTAGGGAAAAAAATTACAATATAAATTAGAAAATACATAAAAACTTGTTGGGATGCAATTAAAATGCATCTTTATTGTCTCCCTTTGGTACAATGTCAATTCCACACAAACAGAAATCTTTTGCTTTATTCATATATCATAAAGCGCCTAGAATAAGGCCAAGTGCACAGTTGTTAAGTAATCTCCGTGAATAAACAATAAACTTGCACACAGAAAGAAATTTATAGCATAAGTGGTTTAAACCTGAAAAATGAGTAACATGAGTATCCAACTCCATTTAGGAAACTAAAGACATGAACAGTAATTAATAAAATCAACACTAATGGCTTATGGTTTCTAAATAACATTTCCAATAAAATAAGTAAGAGCTGCTTAGAGAAATGGCTGATTCCAAAGCTGGGACACAGGAAATGTGAGATGAACAATCTAAGAAATAAAATATATAATGATATTGAATCTTACTATGGTGGACTAACTAATGCTCAGCTTGTAATACCCAGCTGAACTGAGTCTGCATGGTTCTGGGTGTGGAGGGCCCCCTGAGCATAAAAGAAGAATTGGAGGGGAAGATATGTGTTGTTGATTCTCCTGGAGAAGTTTGTCACGCTGGTTTTTCTAATGGGAGCTCAGCTATTATCATGAGAGGAGCTCGGATCCTGTCACTGAAAAAGGCAGTGGTGGGAGGAGTTCTGGTCCCTACCTTAGTGTCCATTCCTGGCGCCAGTGAAGATCCCTCAACCTGCTGGCACAGATCCTTCACCATGCTGGTGCAGACTTTCTAGCTTCCACCACTGACCTTCAGGCCTTCCCAGTGCAGATCCTTGAAACAGAGTCACATGAGATTGTCATGGGCTCTGGGCCTCCAGCTGGACTCATAGAGGACATCGCCATGGGCTAGAGGTCTTCAGCTGAACTCATGCAGGACAGTGCTGAAGAATCCAGGCGTTTGGCTGGATTCTTTGGGTCTCTAGTCCATGGACAGATCTTTTTCACTCTCCTGCACTGACTTCTTGGGTGAATGTTATAAAATAATGCCATAAATTGTATGTCCTGTATTAAATCTATTCCCTTGTAAATCCTGACTACAACAAATCTGGTATCACAGAAATGGGGACAATATTGTAACTATATCTGAGTATGTGGTTGAGGAGCCTTTGGGAATGGCTTGCGGGAAGTTTGGGAAGGTTTAGAGATGTTGGCTGAAAAAGCAGAGATGGAATACCTTAGGCTGTTTTCTGTGGAAGGTTCTGGTCAGAGCTCAGAAGACCAGAAGGCTAACAGAAATCCTGCCAGTAAAGACCAGGATCAGGAGATTTCTACTGGGAAGAAAGACTGCATTGGCTGTTGGACTCCAGATGATATGTGTTATGGCTTGGCAGAGAGTTGTCTGCATTGTGCTCGTGTCCAGAGACTTTGCCTGAGACTGAAATTAAGGGTGGCAGACTAGTTAATCTGGCAGGAGAAGTTTCAATGCAGTCTAATGTTGAGGTAGTGGCATGGCTACTATTTGGGGGCTTTAAGCCAGATTTGTGTTGAGAATCAAGAGCAAAAAACCCAGTAGAATCATTTAAAATGTGAGTCTGGCCAGAAACGAAGCTCCAGTAAAACTGTGGACTGCAAAGAAAGAGCAGAGGCTATCTGATTGCTGAGGAGAATAGGAAAGATGGCCTAAGGACATCACAAGAAGCAGCAGTAGTCTACCTTCTGCAGCCTCAAAATTGCAAAACTGAAAGACTTCACTTTGAGAAGAAAGTCCCAGAACCCTGTGTTCCAGAATGGTGACAGATGCACCATGTTCCTCAGAATTGGATTCAGAGTGCTCAGCAATCCAGGCATTTGACGCCTACAATTAAGAGAGAAGCCCAGCTACTGCTCTAGCTGGAAGCAGACCTTGGCATCAACTGCACGATACTGGATTTAGGCACATGGAGAATGTAAGAGTTGTGGGGTTAGAAAGGCTTCCACTCAGATTTCAGAAGGTCTGGGAGGTCAGGGAGTGTGCCACTGAGAAGACACTATGTAAAGCTATGAGGGTGAAGCCAAAAAGGCAGTGCACACCCCAGAAGTTTGGAAAAGCCAGAAACATGGATAGTCTGAAGAAAACTGCAAGGAGGGAGTAAAGCCAGGCCAAGAGAAAAGCCATAGGAGCTATAACCACTGGAAGAGCTGTAGGGGTGAAGCCACCCAAGCCCTCTGGAGTTCACAACTGTCACATGCTGCCTCAGATGACGCATATGGATTTAATGTTTGCCCTGCTGGATTCTGGACTTGCTTTAGTCCATTCCATTGTATTCCCATTTGTAACTTTTGGAATCAGAATGTCTATCTTGTGCCACTGAATGCTGGAAGCTTCTACCCCAATTTCAGAAGGCCTGAGAGGCCAGGCCATGTGTTCCTGAGAGGGCAGTGTGTGAAGTTGTGAGAGTGAAGTTAAGTTGCAGTGGAAACCCCAGAAGCTTGGAAAAGCCAAGAAAGTAGATCACCTGAGGAAACCTGCAAGGAGGGAGTAAAGCCAGCCCAAAGGAAAAGCCATAGGAGCTATAATTAACAGAGGTGCCATAGGGGCAGAGCCACACAAGCACTTTGGAACTCACAACTTGCCACAGACTGCCTCAGAGACTTGACATGAAACTACAAGATTTAACACTTGCTCTGCTGAACTGTGGACTTCTTTTGGTCCCATTCCTTTGTATCCTCCTGTTTATAACTTTTGGAATGGAAATGTTTATCATGTGCCACTGAATGCTGGAAGTGCTTAACTTTTATTTACATGGGGACTCACAGCTCAGAGTTTGCCTTAAATCTCAGAGGAGACTTGTGATTGGGACATTTCAACAATGCTGAAACTGTTAGGACATTGGCAACTCTTATAGATGAACTAAATGCCTTTTTTGTAAAGGAACGTACATGAGTCTTTGGAGTCTAGGGGCAGAATGTTACAGTTTATGTCTGGATGTACCCCCAAACCTCATGTGGTCACGGGAGGCAGGCTTTAAGAAGGCAACTGAATCTAGAGTTGATTCATGGTCCAATGCTGGGATTAAGGGTGTTAGTCCCACACCTGCCCTAGAGCTGGTAATCTGCATACAATATAAGGGACACAAAGAGGTTTGCTCTCTCTCCTCTCTCCTCAGTTGTTGCTTTTGCTGTCTTCCATCACCATGAACTGTTGCCTCTCTGCCATGTGCCACCCTGTCTTGAGGCTAGCAATTATGTAGTGCAACCTCTAAAACTGTGAGCTAAATAAACCTTGCCTCCCTTACCTCTGAGTGTCAGGGATTTTGTATCAACAATAAGGTAAGTAATTAAGACATTAACCCATGCAAAATTAAGTAAATAAATAAATAAATATATAAATAGGATAGAAACAGGAGCTCAATTAACATAGAAGAAATAACAGTCACTTTTACTAACTATCACATAAAAATTACGGCAAGTGTTATGGTTTGGGAATGGAATGATCCTCAAATTTTAACGCATTCAGAGGCAGGGCTTTTGGAAGGTGACTTGATCATGGGGGTACGTAGCTAACCAGGATATCAGGAGGTGGAGCCTGGTCAGAAAAGGTGGTCTTTCTGGATATGACCTGGAAGGGCATATCACCTTTCTCTCTTTGCTTCTCAGTCACCATGACATAAGCAGATTTCCTCCACAGCAGGACTTTCCACTATGCTTTTGCTGTGTATGAACCTGTGAATTACAGGCTGAAATTTCTGAAAGTATAAGCCAAAAATAAACCTCTCCTCTTTTAAGTTGCATGGATTGGGTATTGTGTCCCAGCAACAAGGAAAATGACTAAGACATATTTGGATACCAGAAGTGGGGTCACTGCTGTAACTTAACTGACCATGTGATTTAGAAACCTTTGGAAATGGCTGGAAGAAGTTTGGAAAGGTCTGGAGATGCCTACTAAGAAACTCCTAGAATGCTGAATTCTGAGCTTTATGGGAATTTCTGGCCACAGCTTCAAAGACCAGAATGATCAGAGAAATGTATATATTAGCATCAGAAGTGTTCAGTTGTGAACAATGATCCTATTGGCAATTGGACCTGAGACTATATATATATATATATATATATATATATATATATATTACAATCTGACATAATGTTTGTTTAAATTTTGCTCATGTTTTCAGATTTACAGGAAAGTGAGATTAAGGGTGGTGAACTAATTAATATAGTACAGCAAATTTCAAGGTAGTCCAATGTTTAGGCTGTGGTATGTGTACTGCTAGCAGATTTTTAGCCAAGTTCATAATAAAAATCAGGAGCAAAAATCTCATTTGAAAAGTTTTCTTTTTCCCAAGAAACAAAATCCCTATAAAGCTGGAGCAGACGAGAGCTTGATTATTAAGAACATTACCATTAAAACAATGACAAACGGCCATTCACCACTCCAATATGAGTGCTCTGAGTCTGTATGGGTGCCCCTGCCCTACTCCTGCCACCTTAGATGATACTGTTGCCTTTTTTGAAGAAAGAAGAGGGCATCACAGAGTGGCTAATATTGGGAAGGGAACCTGGCATGCTTATTTGCACACCAGCATTTAGCCATGCCCTTCACTAAAAAGAATCTGCAGGTGCATACCAAATATCAGGAATAGCACTTCTCTGCCACTTTCTGATAGTTCCTTCCTGTTTACTGACCCTTCTGTGCTGCAGCACAGGCCCTGCTAAAATAAAAGAGAAAGCCTTGCTTTAGAGTTTCTGTAAGATAAATAAATAAACAAAGCCAAGTATTTTGCACTCCTGACAGCATCCCAGGAATCAGCAAGATCCTGCCCTTCACAGGCTCCAGGGTACAAAAGAAAAAGACCTCAAGAAGAGAGCCTCTGGTACCCTGCTCGAAAGGGGAACTGGTTCCTTGGAGTTCGGTTCAAAACACTCAGGTATTCAGGTACCTGGAGCCCCCAGCAGCTATAATTAAAGAGAGTTCATCCACTACTCAAGTTGGTGGCTGATCTTAGTATCATCCACAGGGTGTTTGTTTTACGAGCACACAGAATGCAACCATGTGATCAGATCAGGGAGTATCTCACCCGTATTTCCAAAGAAGGCCTAAGAGGCCAGGCAGGATTCCCGAGCAGGCGGTGTGTGCAGCTATGAGAGTGAAGCGAAAGTGCAGTGGAGACCCCAGAAGTTGTAGAAGCCAAGAATGTGGAATATCTCAGGAGAGCCACAGCTGGTGAGCAATGTTAGCCAAAGACTGAGATGATTAGAGTGCAACCAAATACTACGATGTCAGGCTGCCCAAACTGTTTGGTTTGATACATCTCAGCTTTCCCTCTTCCATATCCTTCATTTTTGGTTATTATTTTCCATTTAAAATTTGTAAGTATCTTGTGGAGAGAAATGTGAGTTAGAAGTCACTGTTTTTCTCATAATCCATTAGCGTATTTATTTTACCATCTGTAAATGACTTTTGCTTGGTGTCTTAATCACTTTGTCACTGTTGGAACAAAATACCTGACACCTGTAACTTAAAGGAGATGGTTTATTTTGGCTCATAGTCTCAGTCCCAGGCTGGTTGATCCCAAAGGGAAATTCAAACCATCTCTAGCACCATCTTACCTAAATGAGACAAACAAAGGAGAAAAACACTAGTGAAGCTTACAGCCCAAGGACACAGACCCAGAAGAAAGAAAACCTAATCATCATATATAAAATCCCTCTAATTCTGTTTAATACCACATCAAAAGCAGGAAACATTTTTAAAAGTTCTTCAGAGGAAAAAAAATAGTATTAGGTTAGATACTCAATTCTGCTAAACAAACAACCTGTGAGAAAAGGGAAAAATGAAGGTATAAATAGTAGTCCTTGAGAAAATCAATATATGGAAAAAGACATTTGCTAAGTGACAATGGAAAACATGCAAAGTATTCCTAAAATACAACAAGAAAAGTGAGTAAATCACTTAAAATAGTAAAAGATTCAATAAAGATGTCAAATAAACATGAAAAGATATTCAACATGTGTCAACAGGGAGTTATAAATTAAAACAATGAGATACAACTGCACGTCAATTAAAATAGCTATAATCTGAAACACTGACAATGCCAAATGTTGACATGAATGTGGAGCAACAGGAATGCTCTTTCATTCATTGCTGGTAAGATGTACAATGGCACAGGCACTTTGAACAATTTCGGACAAAGACAAGCACAACTTTACAATATGATTTAGAAATTACTCTCCCAGGTATTTACCCAAATGAATTAAAAATAAGTCTTCACAAAAATCTTCACAAGAAAGTTGACACTAGATTTGTCTACATCAACAAGATCTGGAAACAACCCAGATGTTTTTTTGACAAGTGAATGGGTAAACTATAATGTATCTATAAAATGAAATATTACTTCACATAAAAAGAAACATGCTACCAAACTATAAAAAAGATGTATACTAAATATTGAAAGAAATAGTCTATGATTCCACCTACATACCATTCAAGAAATGGCAAAACACAGAAACAATGAAAAGATCAGTGCTTATTAGGGGCAGGTGGAAGACAGATAAATAGGTACAGCCCAAGTAAAATAACTCCATATGATAATGTAGTGATGCATACATAACATATGCATTTGTCTGAACCCACAAAACTATGTAAGAAAATGAGAATTATAAACATTAGTGAGAAATAACATAAGTATTGGTTAATTAATCGTAACAAATGTTATCACATTAATACAAGATGTTCATAAGAAACTGACAAGGGAGACAGGAGAAGTCATATATGGAAACTGTTCTAACTACCCACTTGTCTGTAAGCCTAAACTTCCCTAAATAATAATGTCTATTACTTAAAGGATAATATATATGACAGCAGATGGAATGTATTAAAAAATCAGAATTCAAGAAATACAAACCTGCAGCAGATATTCTATTTACTTTCCATCTATCTATCTAGTATCTATCCAGTTGGAACTAAAACAAACAGAAACTTTGGAAGTTGGCATCAGTGCAGACAGAAAGAGACTCAGGAAAAGCATACTAGTTAAGCACAGAAGAGTGGGAAATGACTCTCCTAAAATTTAGGGAGCCCATGGAATATTCTGTTTTTCTTTTTCCTTTTTTTCTCAGTCAACTCTCATTCCACTATCCAGGCAATTGTGTCCCGATGCAAAGATCCAAAAAGACATAAAATTCTGAAAGAGAGAGCTCTCCTCTCAAAAGTCCCACAAAAGCAGAACAGGTGAGTTACTTTTTCCCTCTATTTGTCCCATAAACAGTGGCACAGAAAGAAAAGAAAAATAAAAGCCTTCTGATCATAGAATCCAAAAAATCACAGTGAACCAGAATGTACAAAGGAGATTATGGTAGGAGACATGCTTGAGGAAGTGACCATAAAATGATGTTCAAGAAGCTTACACAAATCAGCACATATACTTTGAGAAGTAGATGACAGGCCAGATCACTGTTCAAATCTAAAACTAATCACTGAATAGAACACAAAAGTGTCAGACCCAAGCAACATGTTTTATTGAAAACTGAAATCAATATCATATCCAAAATTACAGAAGACTTGTCAGGACTTTAGGCTGAATCCAACCAGAACAACTGCCTGCTAAAATAGTGATACTCACTTATTCTCTGTAAGAAAAAATAAGGCCCAAATCCTTATAATATTCAAAAACCTACTCATGATGTAATCCAAAAGCATTAAGTTTATAATGAAAAAAAGAAACTCACTTGAGAAGATAAAAGACACCAATGCCAAACTAACAAAGATGTTGAAACAATCTGACAAAGACTTTAAAGTAAATACTATAGAAAAATATATAACCAAAAGTCTGTTTTAGTTACTGGGGGACAAGGTCTCACCATGTACCTCAGACTGGCCTCAAACTCATAATCCTCCTGCCTCAGCATCCAAAGTGTTACAATTACAGGTATACATCACCACATCTTGCTCTACAATCTGGTTTAAATTCCAGAATGGACCTTATACAATTACGGAGATATTTGAGAGAATCACGAAATTTGGTGACAGTTGAGTAGAAATTCTCCAACCTTAATAGAGAGATAAATTATGGGAAAAATGAATACAACCTCAGGAACCTCTAGACAATAATAAAACACTGAATACTTGGTGCCACAGAAACAGAGAAATGTGAGATACTGGAAAAATATCTGATGGTGTAAAAACACCCCAAGTTTTATGTTCTGGTTATATATATAGACTCAAAACTATAAGGGAACCCCCCCACAAAGGATAAACTCAAGGAAATCAATGCCCAAGTACATTATAGTCACACTCCTTTAAGTTAAAAACCAAAAAAAATTTTGAAAGGACCTAGAACAAAGCAATATATTATCTGTACTTTTATGACTCTAACCAATAACTCAAATGATTACAGATGTCTCATCAGAAATCATGAAGAGGAAACTGCTGAAAAAAAGAAATGTCAACCCAGTATCCATCAAAAATACACTTCAGAAAAGAAGGCTTGGTAAAGGAAGATATTGAGGGGAAAAAGAAAAAGAAATTATTCAAGGAAATAAAAACCATCAAGAGTAAAGGAAGAGAAAAATACTGTATGTTTCTGGAAAATGTAATGAAGTCCATTTTTTTTCAATTTCTTAAAATGCACTTAACTTCAGCAAAAATTATAACATGGATTGATGGAATTTTTGATGGGTATAGATAAAATATACAAAACAACTATATCAAAATTTGTGTAATGCAGCTAAAGGCTTAAAGAAAATAAGCAGAAATCAAAACTGAAAACAAAAACAAAATTTAATGCAACCAAGAGACATTTCTTTGAAATGACCAATTAAGTTAATAAACTTGGTATCAAGGCTGACAAAAAAGAAAACAAAAATATGAAGCAGATCAATAGCAGTAATGAAAGAGGGACTGTCACTATAAAACCTACTGAAATTAAAAGTAGAATGCATGGGAGTGGAGGTATAGCTTAGTGTCAGAATGATTGCCTAGTATGCACAAGGACCTGGGTTCAATCCCAAGCACCATCCATGCATACAATAACATACAAATAGTATGAACAACTCTCCAATATAAATTTGACAAATTAGATGACATGAAGTGATTCCCTAAAATACCCAAATTACTGTCTTCTATGATAAAACAAATGACATTAGTTCTATTAAATAAACCATTAAAGAAAACGAAATTACAGTTAAAATACAAAATACAAAATGTGTTTTTCTGAAATAATCTCCAAGCCCAGTTGGCTTCATGTAGAATTCTACAAAACATTTTAGAAATAAATACACTAACTATGCACATTTACTTTCAGAAAGCATGAGAGTACTTCACAACGTGTTTTATGGGAGCAGCATTACCCTTATACCAAAACCATGCAAAGAAAGTGGGAGGAGATGAAGGGAGGGAGGGAGGGAAGGAGAAAGGAAGAGAGGGAGAGAAGTAGGGAAAAAAGGAAGAGGAGGAAGAAGAGGAGAAGGAGAGGGAGGGAGAACAAATGGCCAAGAGAAGGAGGGAAGAAAAGAGAAAAGGAACTGTAGACCAATAATCTTCTTAAACAACAACAAAAAAGCCTCAAAAACATACAAACAAAACAAAACACAAATACATATTTATATGTCTATCAATGATCAAGTTTGATTGATATGAGGAATAAAAGAATGCTTCAGTATTTTAAAATATTGAAACATTGTCATCTACCATATTGAGTCTAAAGACTTTACTCAAGGGAAACATCCCCAACTTAATAAAGAACATCTTTAAACAACAACAAAAACTACAGCTATCGTCACACTAAAGAGTAAGAGGCAGAATGCTTTCTTCCTGAAACTGGGGAAAAATTAAAGATGGTCATCATTTCTATCCACATTAGAAGTCCTAGCTAATGAAATCAGTCAAGAAAATAAATGGAAAGAAGGAAAGAGGAAAGGGTCTTGATTTGCAGAAGGGATCATCATCTTGACAGAAAAAATCTAAAATAATTTGCATAAAAAAAGAGTTCAAGAACAATAGAATTTCCCAAGATCATAAGATACAAGGTTAACAACAACAAAATCAGTAATATTTTATATACTAGGAAAGATAAAAATGAAAACAAATTACAAAAGCAACATGATTTTCTGTAGCAACAAAATTAAAAAGAAATATATATCTACAACAATACATGTGCAGGACTAATATGCTAAAAACTACAAAATGCTGATGAATGCCATCGAAGAAGATTTAAAGAAATGGAGAGACAAGATTATAATCATGAACCAGAAGACTCTTAGTAAACACACCAATCCCAAATTCATCTATAGATTCAACTCAGTACCAAATAAAATCCCCACAAAATTTTTTTTGAAAACATAACTTGATCATAAAATATATATGGAAAAGTATAGGAACTAGAATAGCTCATTATTTTGAAGAAAAATAATGGTGAAGAAGTTCAAATATTTTTCAATGGCACAATAACAAACTGCATTGTATTCATACAAAGAATATAACTTGCCAATAAAAAAGAAATGAATTTTGTATAAATAAATTCAATCTCTGTACCAATTTCACTGCATTGTCTTAATGGGCTTTGTTCTGTCTTGTTTTGTTGTATTTTACTATCTTCAAAATAAAAAATAAAAAATAAATTCAATCTCAAAAATTATTTAATATGTGATTCCATTTATAAGAATCCTGTACATTCTTAACAAGGATAAAACTATAGTGAGAGAGCACAGATCAGTAGTTTGGGATAAAGGAAAGTGTAACCATAAATGGATAACATGAAGAGGATTTTAGTGGTGATCAATCTACTCTGCATCTTAATTGTGTTTGTACAATGTTAAAATCTATAGAAATGTACAAAAATATGATTTTCTCTACATTAATTTTAAATAGTAAAAAGATGTCCTTAGTCATAATACAAAATTGAAAATGCTTAGAACCAAAATACACAACGCACAACTTTGGCAGAAAATACAAACAGGAAAGCAGTAGGCTTCAAGGGGGAAGTGAACTTCAAATGAGCACAATCTGAATATGTAGAAACTACAGATAGGATGGAGGTGATGTGAAAAACAGAAGAAGGATGATCTTGGTATTTTTTCCAGAAATGGAGTCCAAACTTACAAATCACTTTACATGAAATTCAAGTGTTCAACCTTTAAAATGCTGTTAAAAGACCCTTCAAATTAAAGTTTTCACTTGATACTCCAAATTGTTTTAAAACTTGATTATCAATTTCATCTTATTTCAGGACAATTAGTTACCTTCCAAGGCTGTTATTAACAGGAGCTTTCTTGCAGGCCTGATGCACTGAATGTATCACAGCAGGAATGCTTTAGCTGAGGCGTAGACCTGCGCACTGGGGCACCTCCAACCTTCACTTACTAGCCAGGGTCCACAGACCAGGTGTAAACACTTAAATGCCTGGTTTTCTCAGCTCGATATTATCTCCAGTGCAACTGATAATTATTTACTAGATAGCTAATAATTGTTCTTTTCTTTCATCTTACAGACAAAAATAAATCTGCAGCATCCTATCATTATTACACTTTCACCTTTATTATTGTAAAAATGAGTCAGTTTGGGATAGGTTGACTTAGGGGAGTGCCACATGCCAGCCTTCTCCTGCAGTCTGCACCATTCGTGCACTGCAGAGGAGGAGAGCAAGAAGTCAACAGAAGCTAAGACCTCCTGTGAGTCAGTGCCACGCGTGAGCTGACTGGGGGAGAGCCCACACCAGCCCCTTCCTTCCCGCACACGGACTGGCAGACAAGAGCCAACATTCCCCCACCTTCCATAAGCAACTGCCTGATCCAGAGAAACACAGGCTGTGATGATAGCTAACAAGGTAAAATACAACTTAATGTTTGTGGTGTTTAGTGTTTCACTAACTTTTCAGGCCTAAAGCGGCTAGTCTTACCATCTATTCAGAGGATAACAACATGCAACGTAGCACCTATGGGGGATCTCCTTCTGAAGGTGGTAGCCATTGTTAATTCCCTATTGTCTTGTTTTGAAATCCTGTATCACTCTCATTGTTTTGTTTGGTTGAGTTTTATTCTATTTTATCTTGTTTGATTTTGTTGATGGCATGGGCAGCTATTTCAAAGATCACAAGATATATTACAGTAGCCATCTTGGATTTAAAATTCTCTTGGTTTGAAGTCCCATATTGCATTCATTGTTTTGGTTTTATTGGTTCTATTTTGTTTCTGTTTTGTTTGATTTTACTATGTCTGAAGGTATGGAAAGCTCTTTTGAAGACAGGAAGAGGCATTATAGTAACCACTGTTGATTTCCTATTACCTTGTTTTGAAATCTTGTGTCACACTGTCTTGCTTTAATTGGCTTTATTGTTTTATTTTACTTGGCTTTATTCTAAAATAAAATTTTTAAAAAATGACTTGTTTAGTTCTCTTAATGTGTTTCACTATGGCCTAAATTCCCCGCCCCCGTATCGGTATCAAACTCAGGACTGCATGCTTGCAAGGCAGGCGCTTATGCCGCTGAGCTAAATCCCCAGCCCCATGCATTTCATTATGTAAAGGAAACTAATAGAACCAATTCTGTATACTGCTCTACTTTTAGGTGTGAATGAAAAATCTTAAACTTTCAAGGTCTTTACTTCATCATTTTAAGTGTTTGTTTTTTTGTCAACTGGGGTTCAGGGATTTTTGTCAATGATATTCCTTCATAAAATATTTAAAACTTTTATCTAAAGTCATAACAATTATATTCTAATGCAACATTCTACAATTTTTATTATTACTATTTTTTGTTCATTATCTCCTGGTTGTGGTATACATTACATGTTTATTTGATTTTATAACACTATATTTCAATTCATTTATCTATTTCTTAAACATTCCTAACACTGATAGTCTAATTCAAGTGCCTTCAGTATTATTAATTAAATACATTTTGAGTTTGCTTCAAGAACTGATATGTCGGGGCTGGGGATTTAGCTCAGTGGCTTAAGTGCCTGCCTGGCAAGTGCGAGGTCATGAGTTCAATCCCCAGTACCAAAAAAACAAAAAAAAAAACTGATATGTAACTTAATTTTTTAGTTTAACTGTCACCTCTGTAATTCCATAATCTAATTTCTTAATTCTTCCTTAATTCACTACAAAAGTGAACTACATTGCAAAAGCTTATATTCTTAATTATTCTTAAAATAAATTCTCAAATTTTTACTAAATGTCCCTTTATATTATCAAACTTTTTAATATTTTAATTCATTTATTTTATAACTGTCAGTTATACACTTCCAATTCTGTATTTTTATTGGAGATAAGCTATTACAAAATGACTTCAGGTTTCAAAACATCTCAAATGTTTACTTCTATCTCTTAAGAGACGTAAAACTTATTCATATAATAAACCGGAATGATAGTTATCCCTCTTAACTACCATGAAATATACTTCAAAAATCTGCAGAGTAAGGTCTGAAATAGTTCTTGAACTTTCTTTCTTAAATAGTATTGTAAATTTTGTATTTAAGGTATAAAAACCTAAGTAAGAATCTTCAGTCTCATTCTTATTTTTGAAGTACTTTCTCATGTTTGTCCTGAAATTAGAAAATCTTAAATCTTTCATTGTGGTCTCTATTTTGTAGGGCCTTATGATTTCATGTGATATTCTTACTACCCCAAAACATAAGACATACATAGATAATGAAGTCAAAATTATTTTCTTTTTGGCAATCTCTTTTCTGTAATTTAAGATATATTTTGCTGCTTGTTAATAGTACAACTAATTCTTTGCCCACCTCTATCAATTATTTCATTAAAAGCTCTATTGGTGTTTCAATATCAATAATACACATATATACTTAATACCATCTTATTTCAGAATCAAAAGGAACACTCAGGGAGTCAAAAGGACTCCTCAATAAAAACTTATTTTTAGAGAAGATCCACAATGTATTCAGTTCACATTAAGTTACACAGTTAATTTCAGAACACCTATACTTGTTCACAAAATTTTTGCTGTAGTTCTGCTGATTATGCAAACCTATACAATAGACCCCTTTCGGTCATACCACATGGCCTATTAGATAAACATATCTGTTTTGTTTTCTGCTCTGAATGTATTGTTCAGAGATTTTTTTAGTCAATTTTACTATAACATTCACATTTGACATTGGAGATCTAAGAACTATCATACCTGATCTCTTAATACAAATAATATCGATTATAATGAACAGCTTTCATTTATTCTCCAGAAATTAGTATTAGTTACTCTATGTCACCAAAAGTGCTCAAAACCATGTATTTTAATTTAATGCAATAGTATTTTTTTTATTTTTCTTGTGATAAACATACTTCAAAGAAAAAAAGCATTCTATCATAAAAACCAGTATTACATGGGGAGCAGCAATATAGTTCAGTGGCACAGTGCCTGCCTGGCAAGCATGAGGTCCTGAGTTCGATTCCCGGTAAACAAACAAACAGTATTACAATATATCTTTTCTATTAAAAACATTTAAAGTTCACCTCTACATGAAATGTGGTCATTTTTTTTCATGAAAACATTTTTAACTATGTAATCAGTCATTACTATTGTCATCTCTTCAAAGAACTAAATAAGTTTTCAAACTTTCAACTGCTTTTATGAATATTCTGACAGTGATACAAATTGTTTAAGATTCCATTTGTCCCAGTATTTATGTGTGTTTTACCCTTTTAAAAGATATAGTTTCCTAAGCAGTGTATCTTTAAATCATTATCCAATAAAAAAAGATACAGTCAAGAATAATTTAATTATTTGTAAGATACTTGTTTTTAGATACTTATTAAATTACATCACAGAGATTTAGAGGCTTCTCTTGATTGTCCTGCTGCTTATCAGAACTCAAAACAAATGTGTAAAACCCTTATAAATGAAACCAATTTACTCACTTTTGAAAGGTTGAAAATTCATCAAATCTTTCTCATCAGATTGTATGCACTATTGGTTGACTAGTCTTACTTTTTTCATAAAATATTGTTTGATCTAAGAAACAGCATATTTTAAATGTATTTTTCCAGGGCTTAACATTAGATTTACTATAAATATCAGATGTTCTTTCACAGATTTGGTGATCTTAATAATATTAAAAACATATCACTGATGCTCTATGCCTTGAGCTGTCAATCTGAAAGAAAATGACACCATTATAAGAATCATTACTAACAGATTTCTTAAATTAGCTGCCAATACTATCAATTACATACTTTGCTGTTATTTTAGAAATGAGCTTGTCATAAGCACACCATTTGCCACTATTTTCTCTGGCTAGCAATAAACTCAAAGTGTTCTTTGACAAGGGGCATCAAACCGCAGAGCAAAGGAACTGGGTTCCAATGTAGATAAAGGCAATTATTAAAACTGTGGCCTAGAGATTACTTCACCTCCCTCGGCCTCACTATCATGCTTCCTAAATTGTAAAAAGGACTAAATGAAGTCACGGATGTGAAGCACTTAACACAGAGCTTGGCACACACTAAGGCAAAGATTTTAGTAGTTGATGATGAAAATGATGATTTCCTAAAAAGGATTTCAAAAACCAGTTCCAGCAGTCATCAGATGCTATAGACACATTTAACACATTGCCACTCTTTACCAGACTCATGCTGTTATTCTTCTTTACTTTTCTATGCTCTACGCTCATGGCCTCCACGGTGAGGCTCTGGTAACATTACTTCTAAGAGGTTCATTAGGTGAAACTCAGAATGCCTGAAATGGAAGCTATGTTCTCCATGTGCCTCTTTCACACATGTAGAAGCTTCTGATTGCTCTTACTTGAAATAAATTTGCAGGAAGCTTTCTTCACTCCACACTAAGCATAGGAGAGAAAAATGGCCAGTGTCTCTGGGGAATAATTAACAAAAGACAGTTTGTTTCATCTTCATGATAAAATACAGCATCCCTACTAAAAGGCAAATTCATCATTCCCCCAAGTTAAATAGAATGACACTTTAAAAGTAATTCCAGCTGATTAAATTTAGGATTCTGAAAAAAATTAATTCATGAATATACTCTGAATCTTTCATTTGATTTTAAAATGTATAAATGTTCATTTAACTTTGAGCCCTTGCCTCTCAGTGTTCTATTCTGAGCTAGTCAAACAAGTGGTAGCAGGCATGCTGGGCTCAATAATACTTCCTCTCATATTTAAATACTCTCTTTCACTTGGATTGCAAATTAAAGACAGTCTCCTGAACACTGACACATTTTTCAATGATTGATTTTGCAAAATGTGTTGATTTTTCCTACACTGTTTGCCTCTGTGTGTGTCAACTTTGGCCTTCTTTTCTTGCTCTTTTGCAGCACGGCTGTTTCTTTGAAGCCATTGTCTTTCCATATCTGTCTGATACAAAAAAATGTACATTAGACCTCATGATTAACTGCACAGATACAGAATTCTAAATACAGAAACATAAAACAGGTAAGCCCAGAAACCATAACAAAAGCTTTTGACTATGTAAAAAATACCCTTAATCATATCTTTTCCAGACTTAGATTAAAAGAAATTCTAGAGTTGGGGGCGTAGTACAGTGGTAGAGCACTTGCCTAGCACACGTAAGGCCTTGGATTCAATCTCCCCACTATTGCCAAACACAACAAAAACAAAAACAAATCCAAATCCAGTAATTTATTTTCTGTTAAAGTTGTGTTTATATGCTTCGAAAAGTTGATTTTTTTATGCATTCTTACATGCCTATAAGTTGATCCATTTAACAGTAAACACCAGCATTTTCCCCAAAAATATTTATACTTACTATTAGGTCTACTTCAATTAAATGCTATTCAGAATTGTTTTACTCTAAACATAAAATTGATTAGTCTTTACACAATGTCCCTCTTTTAACTTTCCCAATGATATATATTAGCACATTAGACTTTTCCCAATAAATCCTACTGTCTATGGATTGAGTATATGGCTTCTTGTATTTTAAAAATATATTTGAAAAATGAATCAAGTAATAATTCTTTGCCCTCAAATTCCCCCAAAATCTCTAAAATCTCAGTGCCTTACACACAAACCACATTATGGTATACAGCACAAAATTTAGTCTGAACTTATATATTAGAAACATGATTTTTCCTTCATAGATTAGTTCTACTGTTAATTTACAAATGATTTTTGGAAAAACTCAATATGGAAGGCAATATTTAAGCACTCAGAAAGACTGTTTTACAAGGAGTAAAAAATGTAGTGTATGTACACACACATGAGGAGGATAGAGTATGCACACTGTAATCATATGAAATAATGAGATGAGCATTATGAGAAGGCATGCTATGGGAACAAAGAAGAAGTTATGGATTCCCCCCTGCTGCCTCTTTAGCATGACAGAATTTTCATAAAGTCTACCAGCCATGATTTATTTCTACAACCAGTCCTAGCAACAGAGCTTCTAGCTTCCAATCTACCAAGTTTCGGTACTCTGCTGTTTGGCTGTTGTTTGCCTTTTTGTTATATCCAACTCTTCTGTACCTTGAATTGTACACGTCATGCAGTTACCAAGTACAGTAAATATACCATATGCCACTACATCAGAATTTTGGGGAGCCCTGCAACGACTACCAGTGTATTTATTAACCATCCTAATGTTGTATATGAAATGTTAGTTGCTTGAAAATGATGTTTCAGAATAGGAAAGAGGAGAGGAATAAAAGTAACCACACGAACTACTCTCAGAACTGGCCACAATACCTAAGCAGAACAGGTTGGACTAAGGTCTGCACATGAGCCAAAGCCTAGAATTTCACTGCCTTTGTTGGCTTATGTCACTTCTTTAATTAATGTCACTTTCTCTGGTTTAATATCAGAGCAAGTGACAAGAGTGCTTCTGGATGAACTGTGTTTTCCGAGGACTGTATGGCACACTCTCCTGCAGTCTGACAGAGGGACGTGCCAGTTTTAGTTGGCAGTTACAATGCACCAGCTTTAGTTTTAGTAGTTTAATTTGTGGCAGTTATATGTTTTGAATACGCTGAAGTATTCACAATGGTCTCATGGAATCTGTTCCACAAAGTTTACACAGTGGAAAAGCAAAAGCAATGGCTATATGGCGATTGGGAAAAGCTGCTCTCGGCCACAGCTGGGCTAACAGGCATTCCTGTAAATTTAAGAGCATTTAGAAGAAATGATTAGAGAGATCACGAGGAATGGTGCCCTCTCTTTTCGGTTGGTGGGAGTGGGGAGTGTTTCTGTAATGGGTGTGAGACAATCATAAGGAATATGATGGTTAGAGCTCCATTTTATGCAAAATCCATTATTCAAGAAGTAAAGTTTATATACATGATAGACATGAAATAAATGTAAGACTAGAAAGTTTTTTTTACTTATGCTATGAATCAGTTTTAACATTTTAGTAAACTACATTTTTAATTGATAGGAAAAAATCAGAAAAATATCCGCATTGACAAGAAAGGTCTAAACTTTTTCCTTCGATTTGTTAAAGATCTTTCTGTTTCAGGGTGAAATATTCTGAAGAGTTTCTTTAAAATTTTATTTGGCGTTTTCCCTTCATCTCCTCTCCTATACACTTTAGTGAAGCTCCATCAGTTCACCGTGAGAAGAGCGGCCACCATGGAGTTCTTCTAAACTTCGCTTGCCCTTTCTAAATTTAGGGTTCTTTACTGCAGCAGGCTGAAGATCTGGCTTTGATTGCACCTGGCTCTGCTGGAGAACAGAAATATTCATCTCCACTGAACGCATGCTGCTTAAGTGCTGGAGGCACTTGCAGGAGAGTAACTCTCGTTGGAAACTTCGTTACAATACTTTCTCTTCCCTACATGAAGAAGTAATTCTCATACACCAAAGATAGAATTTTGCCTGACACAACCACAGGAGTTCCTGTTTGACTTTCAAAATTAATCAACCTCTAAGCTGGAGTAGAAATGGCATGTCCTTTAACCTTAAGCACAGAAAGCTCTCAACAGACTGCAGTTTTTTACATCCCTGGATGGGAGTTTGGGCCCCTGATACTTAAACTTGATTCACATACTGGGTTTCTGGCATGCTTTTGCCCATACCCATCTGTTAGCCTGGCACAGTGCCCATTCAGAAGGTGTGATGCCAGTTTCAATAGGGCATAGGTGCCAATCAAAGATGGGTTTGGAGGGGCAGCATGCAGAACGCAGCAAAAGCCAGTTCCTCTGCCAGAAGATCCTCCTGTTATCATATAATGCCAATGAAGGGCCACATGCTTCATTGCTTGGGATCACATTGCATCTGTAGATGTTTCTGGCCTTCAGTGGATGTCTTTCTACGGAATCCTTTCCCTTGGAGATGCTAAATAAAAGATCAGTCCACCTATCTTTTAAAAAATATACACAAGTCTTTAACAAGTGCTTCGAAATAATTGCTGAGTTTTCTGTCCTACTCCTAAAATACTTTTCCACAGTGTTCTAGAAAAATGATATCCGTGTAATGACGCTGTAAGGAAAAACATTCTGAAGAAGTATTAATTGTAAAACCAAGTATCTATGTAGTATAAACTCGATAAGCACTTTTGTATCATTACGTACAGATGACTGACAAACTTCATTATCCAAATAGCTAACTGCTCGAGAATTCTGTTTTAAAGTTTCTTAATTTTCTTCTCATTTATTTTATAAACATAGATATCCTTATATTTCAAAAGGAGGAACATACCTCATACTATTTATTCCTCTTCTTCCTTAAGAAACAAAACCTAAAACACTTCAGAAGCAGAAGTCTATCCATATTTCATAAGGAAGCAAGAAACTCTCAAAAGCTGAGAGTTCTTTTATTGTGTGGCAATAGAGGTGAGCTCATTTCATGAAGAAGCAATGTCCCCACAGCAATAAGTTTCAAATTAAAAAGAAAAAAAACCTTGACCATGGTAAACAGCTACAAGACAGTAACAGGTAGAGGAGAAACCTAATATATAAATGCACAAAAAATGAGGTGGTTTATAAACCTTCCCTTAAGGCAAAAGACAGTAAAAATGTTGACATGAAGATGCATAATATAAAATATGTTAAAAAACAAGGCCTTACATTTAAGAAAATGAAAAACAAAAGTAAAAGCTAGGCCTTACAAGGACTCTTTTTTATAGAAAGAGCCCAAACTGAGATTTTTAACTTAAGGGTAAATGAATACTGCTATCACTTTAAAAAATCAAAATGAATAGCCTTATAGGCAGCAAATACAAAATTAAAACACATCTTCTAGAAACTTCTAATTTTTGTCTACGTACAAAAGTTTATTAAATTCACGAAATTCCAAGGAGTTCCTCCTCCTTTGAAGAATATATCACCTATTATCTATATTTCATCTAAACTAAATTTATTACATTATAATTTCCAGTATAAATTATCCTCATTTTCAGTTATTCTCCTCTTTTCGTTCCCATAAGAATAGCTGTCTGAAAGCCTTCTATAAAACAGCCAAAATAACAGTATTGCAGTATGTAATGAAGCAATGTATGTTCCAACACCTGTACCATGCATGTTGTTAACATCACTGAACCCTCTGAATGTTCTTCTTTATATCTGAAAAAAATCAGTCTATTACAGCCAACTAAAACATAAAGCAAGTAAATAAAAATTACATGCATTACTTCATACTTTTTAATTATGTCTAGTTCTGTAACAAAATAATCTGGCAATTTCTAAAAATTCTCCCCCCAAAAAGATTCCGTGTTTCTAAAGAAAAAAATTTTGGCTAATATGACAACATGGTCCTCAAAATATCTGGAAGTTAATAGTCTAAATACTACCCATGAATAAATGATCTGGTTATAAAGTTTCACTACAGTTAATTTTGGCTAACATATTGTTTTTTATAAAAAGAGAATGCTAGCAATTTAATGCCATTAACACACAAGCACAATCTTTTAGCTGATGTCATGAGCAATAAGCTTGTCTCAATTTTCCCTGTAACTAAAGTTACTCACCTGTCAGACCACAGACTGGATTGAATGACATCTATAATTATGGAAGAGAACAAAGCAATCCAATTTGTGTTGTTTAAGTACTCTAATCCCAGTCTCTATGCCTCAGGCAAGTAACTCTTAAACATCTATCCTGGACACTGAGTGATCATTACTATGTCCACCTTAAAAACTAAAACTTCCTATCATATCTATTTCTATAACATGTTTTCAAAAGAATATAGCTTAAGTTTATCACAAAGTTTTTTTTTCTAGATTTTACATAATTTCTGAAACCCAGGTATGACACAGATTAAGTAAGAACTTTTCACCATCCACTATACTACTCCAGTAAATTTTGGAGGGTAGATAGATTGAAGACACTGAGAATATCACAGCATAAACTGTTCTGTAGACATTCTCTATGTTCTTAGTTTTACCACATTAGCAGCTAAATCCAATACAATACCTGCAGACATAAACAGAAAATGCTTCCAATGAAGGTCTTTATCACTATCTAAGCCACTGCAGCACCACTTTTAGAATGGAAAACTGTAAATAAATAAATCACCTTCATTAACTGCTTACTAAGTTCCAAATTCTTTAAAAATATTATCAAATTTAACCTACACAATTACTGTTGTCCCAATTATACAAACTAGAAATAGACTCCAAAGGATTATCAAGGTGAAAGTCATTCAGTTAAGTGGCTAACTGCAGTAAGGATTCCACTCAAATCTGCTTAATACCAAAACCACTGCTCTGATTTATGCAGTTCTCCCTTAGGTTAGGTGGTTCACGTTACATCTTGCATTGAAGTAGAATTCAAACCCTCAGTTCTTGCTCTTTCCTTAGAGTTTGGGAAACTTTTTCATTCATTTGCTACTACAATGACAGCAAGTTTCCCCATACCCTAAGCCAGTGCCCTTTTTTCCTTTGTTTCCCCCATTTCTTTCCATACACTAAGAACCTTAGCTTTGTTCTTATATTCAGACTTTTCTTTTCCCTCTTACGACTATTTCTGTTAGTGCCACAGGCACATTGCTTCTCCAAGTCAAGAGTAAATACCAAACTTCCCTGCCCCTTCCCCTTACTGTAAGTTGCTGATTACTGGAAGGCCTGGGCTATTAATCTCAAAGCTAGAGGACAGTTGTACATGCACAATGAGTTAGACAGAGACAGTTGGTTTCCTCTCAGCCTTAGGCAACAAACGCTGATAAAGTGTCTGCCAAAGCAGTGTTAGCTCAAAAGAATAATACCTGAAAAGAATGCAGCTGAACACAAAACTATTACGGAAAACTTGACTTTTAACTGCTTAATTTATATACATAAAGTAGTGAGAATGTTGGTAAAAATGCAGAAACAAAGTGGTTTCTTATGCATTTGCTTATACTGCTTTGAAAATCATCATTAAAAACTAAATTTAATAAAATTGAGCTGATTCAACAATTCATCTGCACCATTTCTGGTAGGATATAACAGCCCTGGAAACACAGGGCTTTATTATATATTCTAAACAACTGACATATTTTTCTCAAAATATCTAAACATTTCTTTCCCCAGTGGTACTTACTTGCTAATCTTCCTACGGTCTAGGTTCTAAAATTCAAATAGCAGTGGATGAGCATAACATATAGAACTTCAAAATATGTTGTAAAACAAGTATTATTTTAAAAACTAAAAAATACGTGGCACACTTCCAGAGAAAGTAAAAAGAACTTCTCTGCATTTGAATAGGGACAAATAAATTACAAGACTGACCAAATATATTCCTTTCTCATAAAAGAAACCAAACAAGTAGTATATATACAAATGTGAACACAGATATGAATAGGTATTAGACATATTTCATGCATCTGAACTTACATACATATTAATATAAATATTTACATTTTAAGAAGCAGAAAGGGGTAAGATCATTACAGTAAATATTTTTCTCCTGTTCTTTAAAATTATTAAATTCAAATATTAGAAAACCAAAGGCATAAGTAGTAAACTGTGACACCCAAGGACATAGTTCAACCACATCAAAAATAATTTGTTCCACTCTGAATCTCTGGCCATGAGTCAAGACAATACATTATAGATCTTATATCTTCGCTGTAAAAGAGAATTCACATATTCACATAGGCTTTATCTTCACAATTCCATACTGTAGCCACTATCTCTGTGTGGCACTGGGTCCTCAACAGAAGACACTCCCTCGATTTTGAAGATTTTTGCTAAAAAAGTGAACTACTTCACTTTTTATAAAACTGTCATGTTGAGCCAGATATAATGGCACACAACTGTAATTTGGACACTTGGGAAGCTGAGGCAGGAGAAGAGTCATAAGTTTGAGACCAGTATGTGCTATGTAGTAAACTCAACGCTAGACTGAACTGTGAACTACATAGCAAGACTCTTTCTCAAAAACACATGTACACACACCCACACACACACCCCCACTGCAAAACAACACAAACTGGCATGCTGAAAGATACTATTCTGGATACATTAAATCTAAATGCATGTTATTAAAATAAAATTCACCTGTTTTACTATTTTTATGTAGTTTCTATAAAATTTTAAATACATACGTGGTGTGCAATACATTCCTATTTAACAGTGTCTGTGCCACTCAGAATTTTCAAGCAAATGGAAATCCTCTGAATGGCAAAACTATCCTTTACTTAACCCATACATTTTTGGGGCTGACCATATCCTTCCAATGGGACACAAGTAGTAATATGCAATTGCTTGGTAACTAAGGTTCATTCACACCAAACTATACTCTTAAATGTTTTATCATAAAAATGTATTAACTTTTCATGTTCCAGGAAACATGTTTGTTTGGAAATATCTGAAGACCAACCAAGATAACCCCAAGAGGAGATCTTTCACCAATTTCTCCCCCAAGCGAGATCTTTTATCAACTTCTTAAACTCCTATAGAAATAATGTGATTCAATAAATTTAGTCACTATGTTTTTTGTTTTTGATGCTAGAGACTGAAGCCAAGGCACATATTAATCATGCACCCTACCAAGGAGCTATACCATGGCCGCAAGGTATTTTTAAAAAATCATTAATATTTATTTTATCCATGGAATTCATTCATGCAATGAATATCTTCCTTATTTCACCACAAATTTAAGACAGTACCAGCTGAGGATGTAGCTCAGTGGTGGACTTTTCACCTAACTTGCAGGAGGCCCTGGGTTCAGTCTCCCACAATGGGGTAATAAAAGCCCTGAATGATCTGTTTCAAATCAGAGAAATTTTTGAATGTTTGAATTCAGTTAAAAAATATATATATACACATATCATCCAGAGTTCACACAATAGAACACAGAAAGTAATTTGAGAGTCTATTTTCTCAATTATTCAAAGGATGGTACCACTATGCACACAAGAGAGAAGTCAATTCATTTCATGCAATAAATTCTTTGAGTTATTAAAGCTTAATTCTCCAATGGAGCATAATTAAGAAATGATTAGATCTTCTATTAGGTAAATATTAATGATTAAAATTCACAAATGGGAAGTATTTAAATTTATACAGTTGCGGTTTCTGAGCTGTAAAATGCCATGTTTCCAGGAAAATAAGTTCTCACAAAAAGAACATTAGCATTTTGTCTGGCAGATTGTGTAATTATGCTCTGAAAAGACTTCTAAGAGTCATTCAAACAAATATGGACAACAGGGAGCATGTCAGTCATGTCTTGAACATAATGTTTACTTAATATACTAAATAGTATCTTTAAATTACTTAATAACATACATTTATAAATTTTATATTACTTCAGTTTTGATTTTTAAAATATCATTAAGTCATCACCGTTACAACCACGGATGTAAGATTATTTGGTAATTCACAGCTATATTTTACCTAAATATATCAATCCAAATCCTCCAGAGCCAATCATCTTGCCCAGTACCCATCGTTTTCCTTCAGTGTCATCCAGAACCTTGCCTTCCGGAAGCGGAACAGGAAGTTTGTATTTCTCATTTCTTCTCAGTGGCATCACTTCTGTTGACAGAAGAGATAAAATAAATGGTTAAAAAACAAAAACAAAACTCTGCAGAGTTAAAACACATTTTCCAAAATATTTTCTAAGGGTAATTTCCTCAGGTTCTTAGAACTTAACATTCTTAAGTCAATTCACTTTGGAGAGAAAACAACCCATTGTATTCAAAGTAGAGCTTCATATACCATTTTAAAATCTAAGAGCTACTGATACTAAAAAACAACCACATACTAATCTATTGAAAGTCACTTAAACCAACATTTCAAAAATTTACTTAGGGGTCTATGATATGTATTAACACTGCAAAATGCACCTTAAGAAACAAGGAGCAAGGCATAGGTCTGATACAGCGCTTGACTACCATGCACTAGGTTCAATAGGTCCTGGGTTCAATACCTGACGTAGAAAAGAAAAAAAACCTCTAAGGACAAAAAACTTAATTTCATAGCCAGTATATGCAAATATTCCATTAAGAATGATGTGGTAAAGGTAAGGACTTCAGTCACTGCCAATACAACTTTTAGTCATGAAGACATAGCTGATGGCGAGGTATATCGCCACCACCAACCAGGCAAGGCATCTGACACCGAGCCCAGATTCAGCAGATACTCAGTAAGTAGGTTTCAGTTGAAGGAGCAAGGGATTTGCACAGAGGTACAATTTAGCAGATTAGGCCATTAGGTAGTTTCCAGGCTAGTAGACTATGCTCTCAGCTTCTTGCCTTCTCATATCCCTTTCCACCTCATCAAAGTGAAAACAGCCTTGCTTTAGCGATTACGGCAGCACTGCCAACAATCAGTGCACCATCTCTGCAGAATAACCATAGGACTTCAGTCAATTAATCCCCACTATACATAGGTTAGTAAATTGCAAAATGGGAGCCTTGGAGTTAAAATTTTCTTTGGGGAAAAAAATATACCGGCTCCTAGGCCTAAAACTAATTGTGAATGTAAGCACGACCCTTTTAAGTATTTCTTAGAGTTTTTAATATGAAAATTACTTACAAATACACATACTGTATACTCTATATTAAACTTCTCTTCATAAAGCCTTTGCCATTTTCCGTCTGAGAAAATACCTGTTCCTTTTCATACGTTTTTCCTCCTTCACTTTCTGAACCCACTGTCCTAGTTTTTACTGAATGGAACTAGGGCTCGCCACAATAGCCACCCTTCCTCCTGCCGGAGGAACACAGGTCAGCCAGCGGTCTGACTGATGAGCCATCACCCGGGACAGGACAGGGAAGGTTTTACTGCGGGGGTTTCCCAGCCCGCACACGGTGCAGACCGGCGCTTAGAAGTTCACAGATTTACAACTCCGCAGTCCAGACCTACAAAGTTTCCGGGGAGTCCGCGGCAGCGGCCTGAGAGGGGGAGAAGCCCCGACTGGGCGCCCGGCCGGGCGGACGCCAGCTCCCTGCCGCCCCCGCGCTCTCCCCGGCCCCGAGGCCGCGATGCTCCGGGCGGCCGCCGCCCGGGCCTAACCCCCGGCGGGACGCGGCGCAGGCCGGGGGCCGGGCGCGGCCCCCCGAGTCCCGGGCCGCGGCCCGCTTCCCGCCCGGTCGCCCTGTGCCCAGCCAGCGGCCAGGCCGCGCGCCCCGGCACCGCCCCCGGGTCTCCGCACGCGCGAGCAGGGAGGCGCCTGCGCTGCGGGTGGCGGGAAGCGCGGCGACCCTGGACGGCTCGGGCCGCACACAGGGCCCGCGAGCGCCTGGGCCCAGCCCCGACCCGGCCCGCCCGGCCGCCCCGGCCCTGACCCCGGCCGGCGCCCAAGACTGACCCGGCCTCAGGGTCGCCGCCGCCGCCGCCGCCTGGGCCTCCGGTCGCGTGGGGAGGAGGCGGGCCCGCGCCGCGGCTGCGGAAGCCCAGTGGCCCCGCCCGGGCCCGCCCTGCCCCGGCCACGAGCCGCGGGCCGGGCGGGGCGGATGGAGTTGCCGCGGGCCGCGGAGGGAGAGGCCGGGACCCGCCGAGCAGGGCCGAGTCGCCTCCGACCGCCCGCGCCGCCTGGGCCCGCCCGCGGGCCAGCGGACCAGCCGGGGTGCACTTGAGTAGGGCCCCGTGCCCAGTCCCGCGTGCCCACTGCACCCAGCTGCGTCCAGTCTAAAGGCCAGCAAGGGTCCGGCCGCGCTGACCCCTCCGAGGACAGCCTGGAACCAGCTTTTAAGTCCCCAAAGGCAGACGGACTCAGGACCTGGGTCCAATAATGGGAAAGTCTTTCAAACATAGTTTGCTAAACTTCCTATTTTTTGTCTTCGAGATAGAAACAGTTACTAGGTTATAACATTATTATTGGTTGTAAAGTTATGGCCATTGGAAATATCTCTAGTTCTGACACTGAAGTTTTCTGAGCTTATAATATTTTAGCGTAGACAGATGCTTTGAAAGCAGCTATCACAAATTATCATATTCGAGTCGTTGTTTAGAATACAAAAACAGGAAAATATGACTGCCCTTTAATGACTTAAATGGAATAAGGAAATTGAAACGTACTACTTCTATCAAACTATCACCAAGATGAAAGATGGCATTAAAAGACATTTTCAAAATACTATAGATGTGCAAGCATTTTAAAAGAAATTTAGCCTGTAGAGTAGTCGTGCCCTTTCAATAGCTGAATTCAACAGTGCCTATTCTTATTTCCATAAAATATACATAAAAGGTGCAACTGGTTGCCGCTCCTAACATCTACATGGGGTATTCTCCAAATACTGGCATGTTCACGTTTCTTTTCCACCACTTCCCCACATCAGTTTCTAGAGGAAGATGAAGCTCAGGTTCCAGGCTCAGTAAATTATTCAAGGCTTCTATCCTTCAGTAGGTTAGTAAATCGTGTTACTTCAGCCTTCAAAATATATTCGGAATCATTCCTACTGTAATCACACGGGTCCAAACCGTAGTCTCTTGTCTGGAGAATTTTGTAATTTCCTAATGCAGCTCCTATTTTCTACCCTTCTAATCCTTTAGTCTGTTTACAATAGACAGCCAAGTTATCCTTCTAAAAGCTTAAAAGCTTGATTTAAATAATTTGTGGATTTGAAACACTTCATTATTCTAACTCAGTTTAAATCAGTCCCTACTCTGACCTAAAACAGTGTTTCTCAACTGTTGGCATTATTGATATTGGGCTAGAAAATTCCTTCCTGGGAGACAGGGTTAGGTTTTCTTTTTTTTTTTTCTTTTTCTTTTTTCTTTTCTTTCTTTTTTTTTTTTTTTTGTACCAGAGATTGAACTCAGGACCTCACACTTGCCAGGCAGGCGCTTATGCCACTGAACTAAATCCCCAGCCTGGGTTAGGTTTCTTAAGGAAGTGTCTGAAGATAGGCTAGCCTGTGTGTTGGGACACACCAGGGCAGCAGAAGATTCCATCGTGTAAAAGAACATACATTTTGAAATTTAGGAATTATTTCAGAAATATAATATTTAATATTTTTGGACCATGGGTGACCATGCATAAGTGACTCCTCAGAAAGTAAAATGTCAGCCAAGGGACAACTACTGAATGTTAAGTGTATAACTGCCGTATGACTCGGTATTCATATCCCTAGATAATCACGTAAGAGAAATTTGTATTTTATATCCATACAAAAAATTATGTGAGGGGTTATTAGCAGCGTCATATTTACTGGCTAAAAGCTAGAAACAAATTGTCACCAACTGGTTGTCTTAGTTACTTTGCTGGTTGCTGAGACAAAATACCCAACACCCAAAGTTAAAAAAGGTTTATTTGAGTCACAGTTTATAGAGGTTTCAGTCCATAGTCAGCTGGTTCCAAGGCAGGGTGGCTTGGCAGAGGGACATTGCAGAGAACTAGCCCACAGCAACCAGGAAAGACAGTAAAGCAGTGAAGCAGCAGAGCAGTTTCTTTCTGTCCCTCCATTTCACCCCACCTCCCTGCCTTTTGGATGATGTCACTCACCTAGGGTGGGGAACCCTGAGTCCCAGTATACACTTTTATATTTTATTTTGTCTTTGAAAGATAGTAAAATCCACCAAAACAAGACAGAACAGAGCCAATTAAAACAATGCAGCAAAATTGGTACAGAACATCAAAGCAGTATACCAGGAAAACAACAGTAGCTACCATAGTATAGCTTGCTATCTTCACAATAGTTGTCCATTCCATCATGTATAGCAAAATCAAACCAAAAACAAAACACAGTAAGACAGACTGTTGAATAAAGCAAAAACAATTAATCAAAACAAAGCAAAACAGTGAAAACAATATTGGCCTTCAAAGACAAGTGTCATGGTTTATGTTAGTGGCCCCCAGACCTCATGTATTTGCATTATGCATTTGTGATTGGTTCATTGTCTAATGCTTGGATTGGTGGTGTCATTGCTACACCCTCCTAGGGGGGTGGAGCCAGGATGTGATATAATGGCAGGAAGAAGGTGTGTCTCTCTCTCTCTTGCAGGTTCCCACTTGCTGTTTATAGCTGCCATGAACTGCAGCCCCACCATGCCACCCTGCCTTGGAGCCAACTGAGTATGGACTGAAACCTCCAAAAACTGTAAGAAATAAACCTTTCCTTTCCCAACTTTGGGCATCAGGTATTTTGTCTCAACCTCGAGTAGAAAGTAACTAAGACAGAATTTGGTACCGGGAGTGGGGTCATTGCTGTGACTATACCCGACCATGTTTTTTGAGAGGCTTTGGAAATGGCTTGTGAGCAGAGTTTGGAAAGGTTCAGACTTGTCACCTGGATACACAGAGCTGGAGCAATTTAGGTTGTTCTGTAGAGGAGATTCTGGTGAGAGCTCAGGAGACCAGAAGGCTGATAGAAAGCCTAATAGTAAAGACCAGGCTTGCGAGGTTTCTGCTGGGAAGGAGGACTGCATTGGTTGTTGGACTCCCTATGATGTACGTTATGGCTTGGCAGAAAGTTTGTCTGCATTTTGCTCATGCCCAGAGACTTTGCCTGAGACTGAGATTAAGGGTAATGGACTGATTAATCTGTCAAAGGAAATTTCAAGGCAGTCAAATGTTGAGGCTATGGCATGGCTATTGTTGGGGGCTTTTAGCCAGATCTATGTTGCAAATCAAGAGCAAAGAGCCCAGCAGGATAATTTAAAACACTGTGAGTTTGGCCAGAAGGAAAACTCCAGTAAAGCTGTGGATTGTGAAGATAGTTCCAAGACTTGGAAGAAGAAACAGAGAGATAAGAAAGATGGCCACCGAGCATCCCAGGAAGCAGCGGGTCTCCACCCTATGCAGCCTCCAAACTGCAAAAGTGAAAGAATTTTCTCAGATGAGAAAGCTTCAGAGCACCATGCTCCAGAATGGCACGGGAGGCCACATGAGGTTCCAGAATGCCGGCAACATAGAAAAGCTTTTCTTCACAAACAGGTAAACAGAGCCCAGCGATCTAGGCAATCGACCCCCACAGCCAAGAGAGAGAAAAGCCTGGCTACTGCTCCAGCTGGCAGCAGACCGTGGAGGCATCCACATGGTGCTGATTTTAGGTGCAAGGAAAATGCACAAATTCTAAGGGTAAGAAAGCTTCTACCTTGATTGCAAAGGGCCTGGGAGGCCAAGCAGTGTGCCCCTGAGAGGGCAATATGTAAAGATGTAAGTGTGAAGCCAAAGGTGCAGTGGAGACCCCAGAAGTTTGGAAAAGCCAAGAACGTGGATCATCCAAGGAAAGCTGTAAAAACTGAGCAGAGAAGGTTTAAGAGAGAGGCTGGGGGAGCTGCAAAGCCTGGAAGTGCCGTGGGGGTGGAATCACCCAAGCCTTTTGGAGCTTGCAAGCAGATTGCTTCAAATGCTGAGCATGGAACTCTAGGACTTAATGTTCACCCTGCTGGATGTTGGACTTGCTTTGTTTCCAGTGCTTTATATTCCCCCGTTTGTAACTTTTGGAATGGTAATGTTTATTTTGTGCTTTTGCATTTCAGAAATGTTTAACCTTGTTTCACTTGTATAGGGGGTTACAAAGAGTTTGCCATAGATATTGGAGGAGACTTGGGACTTGGACTTCTCAGAAATGCTGAAAATGTTAGGACTTTGGCAACTTTTGGAGATGGACTAAATGTCTTTTATATAAAGGTAATACATGAGTCTCTGGGGGCCAGGGGTGGAATGTCATGGTTTATGTCGGTGGCCCCCAGGCCTCATGTATTTGCATTGTACATTTGTGACTGGTTCATCGTCTAGTGTTTGGATTGATGGTGTCAGTGCTACACTCTCCTAAGGGGTGGAGCCAGGATGTGATGTAATGGCAGGAAGAAGGTGTGTCTCTCTCTTGCCGGTTTCTGCTTTCTGTTTGCAGCCGCTATGAACTGCAGCCCTGCCATGCCACCCTGCCTTGGAGCCAACTGAGTATAGACTGAAACCTCCAAAACTGTAAGAAATAAACCTTTCCTTTCCCAACTTTGGGCATCAGGTATTTTGTCTCAGCGACAAGTAGAAAGTAACTAAGACAACAAGATAGAAAGAAATCCCCCATATTTGCTATTTTGCATACTGTCATTCTCCCAAGAGATGCTCAGACCTCTAGCTCCAGGCCTACATCACCAACCAGACAACACAAGCATTTGGTTACTTTATGCACCTTACTTGCTATCAACTCAACCTGTCCTCAACCATCCAATTGCTTGGGGAGGTGGGGGGGACCACTGAGGTGGGAGACACAGTGACAGTGTTTGATTCTCAGCCCACACACTGGTAGGGGCATGGGACATGCTATATAACTTTTGTCTCCCTGGAACCCATGCAGCTTGCGTGGCTTTCCAGAAAGGCTGGCTACTTGATTTCTTGGTTTGTCCCCCAAGTCCCAGCGTGGCTGATTCTAATACCATAGTTTTAATCCCAACATTATATTATTAATCTCCAAATTCCATACTCTCATCCAACCATCTTCAAAACTCCCCATCTATGGCTGGAAGTGGCTTTGAGGGGATATCTAAATATAAACCATTACACTGGTGACTTGGTGAACAAATTTACTCTGTATCTTTTATACAATGAGCTATCACTTAGTAATAAAAAGGAACAAACTACTGATATAAGCAATAGCCTGGATGAATCTCAAGCCCTTGATGCTGTGGAAAGAAAGAAGATATAAAAGAGAACAAATAGTATAGCTGCACTTATTTTAAATTGCCAGAAGCGATGGTCTGCGAAGAGGTTAGCGGAACCCACTGAACTGATGGAAATGTGCATATTCTTTGTAGTAGTAGTGGCTGTATAATTATACTTTGTCAAAACTTCTCTAATTGTAAGATCAAAGCTGGTGAATATTTCTATATTTGTATTATGCCTCAAAAAAGTGTTTTAAAGGAAAAAAATGACATTAGAAAAGATGGGAAAATCATGAGTTCTCAAGGCCATTATTGACTTCTTCATCCAACACCGAGCCCTCATAATTTTCATGTTCCTCCATGAGCGGTTAAATGTCCTTATGGTTTAAGCGACTTTGCATTGGTTTCTATGTTTCTTGCAGCCAAAATCTTCTTAACATTGAAATAAAGTTTCAAGTTTCATGAGTGCTAATGAATTTGAAATGTTAATGAATCTGTACTGAATGAAAATGAGAACAGAAGTGCAGGTAAACCTATGTTGAGAATTTTTTAAGTGTTGGGATTTAATGCAGAATTTTATGATTCAGAGCATATTGCTGTGTGTATGTTTCAAGATGAAAACTGACAGAATATAGAAATACAAATTTTGGAACTAGTGAAAGAACATCTTCTGAATGAACATGATGAGAAACAAGAAAGAAAAGAGAATTTAGACTTGAAAGCACCAAAGTCTGACTCATCAGAAAAAGATCAGGAAAACAAGGCTTTCAAACAAAGCTATTTTGATAGATCTTACAGGCCATGAATGATTCACCACAAACACACACACAAAAAGACTTCCTTGGCTGTGCGCCAGCTTGTAGGTATGGTGAGTGGGTTCTGCTTTTCAAAGAACCAGGTGCTGCAAAATGCTTACACTGGTTCAAAGGAAGAGAAAGAAGAAGTCCTCACCACTTAATGAGCAGGGTTTACAAGGCCAAGATCATTTCAAATCAATTAAAGTGTTAAAGATGTTGCATAGACAGAACATTCAGAAAAATCCAATCTTTGTTATTTAATATAACAAAAGGAGATCACTTCAGTGGAAACATTTTGCCTGCCAAAGAGCTAGTTTTTGTTTTATAGAAATCCAGAGGTCCTTTGCACTCATCAGTTCACTACCCTTGGAGAGCTAAGCAGTCGCTGACATAGAAATTTTGAAAATAATAGAATTTAGATAATTGGAATCCCAAGCCTATCAGATACATAATCAGATCAAATTTTGAATCCTTTGTATTTACACATATGAGACCATTAAAAATAGAAATATAATCATCCAAAAGACATAATTCTTGATTGCCCATATAAATGGAGAAGGATACAAAAATAATTTAAATGTCATCTGTCAGTGTGTCAACTGAAATTTTTCAGGAACATTAATTTGTAGGATTATTCTGCCAAACATTTGGATGTAAATATGCATCAAATTATCTCTGAAACAAATGAATGTGGAAAAACTTACATTTCGCTACTCAAAAGTGGTATCCATTCTTCTAATGCAAGCGTCGTAGAAAGTTAATCATAAAACTATGCTCACACTTACCATCATCTTTCTCTCCAACTAACATGTCTGCAATAATCAAAATCAAGAGCTGAAAAAAGAGGTAGAGGAGCTGGCTGGCTGATTTTTAAGCAGAAGCTGATATGTTTAGTAAGAATAGAGTTGATGATGTATTCAGTCAGGAAGTGAAAAATAGTTTTCTCATGTATCAAGTAAGCCAAGCTTTTAGGGTTTTCTTTTATGCAATTGCAGCACCATCCTTTAACAGACCTAGAAAATATCTTCTATCCCCCAAATATTCCTTGCCATTCCCTATAACTTTCAGATATGCTTCTAAAGGTCTGTCATTTTTTTCTTTCTTGCTATGACTCTTTTGGCTGACATCTCTTGCTTAGACAGAGACATTGTGACTAAGGTGAAAGTCTCCTGGCTAATGCTGACACCTGTCTTCTCCACATAGATCCGTCCCTGATACTCCACAGCCTTTAAGGCATCAAAATGTCTCCTGGTTTTCTGGAATTCTGAAAGCACATAAAACCAAGCTGTGAGTCACAGGAAAGCAGTCCGTTGGGTCACAATTTATCTCCATAATTTACTCCTTTTTCTAGAGGGCTAATGAACGATTTATTAACAAGTTTAATCTGTTTTGCGTGTGACATGTCCTCAAAATATGCATATACTGGAGGCTTGAGCCTGTATTCAGAGATGAGGCCTTTGGAAAGGTGATTGGATCATGAAGGCTTTAATCCCTCCAGTGGAGTAATCCATTAGCAGATTCATAATTTGGTAGCATTTTTGGGAGGTGGTAGAAACAGTCGGAGGGTCAGGGATTTAGCTCAGTGGCTTAAGTGCCCACCTGGCAAGTGCAACGTAGTGCGTTCCATCGGGGCACCAAAAAAAAAAAAACAGAAAAAAAACAGTCGGAGGTGAGGCCAGTTGGGAGGAAGAAGGTCACTGTAAAGGAACCAGCTGTCTATGGACTGAAATCTCTGAAACCATGAACCAAAACAAATCTGTTCTCTTTTAAATTGTCATTCTGAGATATTTTGTTGCAATACAGGAAGTTGACTAGCACACAGAATTTGTTCTCTCATTTCCAAATCCAGGACTTAACCATGCAGTGGGGAGATAATGAACATATCAAGTGAAAGACACCACATTGTATTAAGATTTATTGTACTTTAAAACATCGACAAAGTTAATGAACAAACCTAGGCTTCCTCAATTCCAGTTTTTTGCTAGAAACTCACTGTTATCTCAGGCAAATAAATTTACAAGTATCTGAATCTGGAAATAAGCAAAAATATACAGATTCAGATGGGACTTACAATATTATTATACGCTTACACATTATGAAATATATGTTCCCATAAATATTTGAAAAAGTATCAAGTAGATATAAGAAGAGAAAGTACTCACAGAAGTAATCTTTCCAATAGTTGCAGTCCAAGATAGAGGCCACAATTTTGACTAAGCAGATTCTTAACGTCATTATAGAAAAGCACTTCAGGACTTGTCAGTGGAAGGAACAAGTTGACTTATTAAATAGAGTTAGAAAGTAAGAGAAAATTTTTAGGGACTTCAGTAGGGAGTTTAAGGCATAATTAATGGAGAAGCTCAGACTGGCCCATTAACAAAAGTGCAAGGCCAGTTTTCATAAATGTACCAAAGTGGCCTCGGATCTGGTTGATTATCATTTTAGTTCTGTCTTTGCAAAATGGCTACAGAGAAGTCCTTATTGCTTGAGGGGGGCAATTTAGTCTTTAGGAGATGATCCCAGGCAGTCTCAGTTTTGTGGAGGTTCCTCTGGAATTCTTGGTGACTATGGGCTGAAGTTAATGACTGGAGACTTTAGTACTTACTGATAGTTCAATGTCCTTATAAACCTCTTATCTTGGTGTCTTCCGTCATTCAGGGGGATGAGATAGTTAATGTAAATTTAGGACTAACCAACCTTCTACTGCCTGCTTTTAGGTAGACACTCCCTAACTGATTAACATGCTTATATGAAAAGCAGAGCAAGGATCTGACCCAAAGTTTCAACGTTTTTAATTAAGGAGACGCATGAAATGCAGGTCCAGCTTTGTTCTGCTTTTAATTACCTATTGAGCATTTATAGGACCAAGTGAAAAGCCACTGTTTTTGATTGAGCTTTTTTTTTCTCCTCCAAATAAGCTTTCAGTCTCTATCTCAGAAGAAAACACAAACCATGTATGTGATGAGTACCAGGATAAGGGGCCAAGCGTTGGTTGGTCCTTTATAGTGGTCTCTGTCTCAGTCTCTATTAACATTTTGAGAGAATTTTCTTGCAGGATTTTGTTTTTCTTCCCATAAAAGCTCATAGATTAAGTTTTCCAGAGTTCTACTCATACTATATATGTGTAGTATCTTGATTCTGCTTCTTTTGGTTAATAGTACACTAAGCATACATTTTAAACCCTCCTGTGGGGCCCCCTAACCCCACCAAGTCCTGAGTCACCGGGAAAGAAAGGAAGACCACTAGAGAGAAAATAAATCTGTAGAAGAATAGAAAAGGCAAAAGTTCAATCATGTTGGTTCTAGAAGAGACTTTCAGGGAGTATGAAGAAAGAAATATAAGAAGTTTTGTGGAGAGCAACTACTGTGAGATAACCGAAACTGAAAGAGATAGAAAAAGCATTTTAAAGAGTTGTGTGTACTTCCCCTTTGGGCAACATTTCAAGGAAAGATGCACATTGCTTTCAATCATCTTTGGCTGCAGGACAGTTGTTTCTTAGAACGTGATGCTATTCTGAAGCTCTTTTCAAACTGAGGGTGCAAACTGGCCAGGATTATGCAGGTTACATAATAACTTTAAAAAATTGTTTTATTTTTACAAAAATAAAGATGCTATTCCACCTTTTGATTTTTACTAATAGCATTGTAGCTCCCCAACCTGCATTAATATAGTTATTTTACCATATTACAGTTTTAAACATTTTCTGATATTCCGTAATATAGATATAGCATATTTAACATTTTCTTACACATGGATATTTACTTTTATTTGTATTACAAACCATCATGAAAGCAGGGAATTTATCTGTCTTATATCACCAGCATCTACAGCAGGGGTTGAAGTTTCTGTCACGGGACCTGCCAATTAATGAAACATAGATGTGTCTGCTGGTGTTAATTTTTTTTTTTATATTTGCATAGGTTCTCACAGAAAAGAAGTAAAAACTCGAAGAAACAGACTTTGGGAGTTTACATATCATTTTAATGAAGAATGATGACTTATGGAGAGGTGATAAAAAAGGGGGCTTGGACACTGGGGCAGTAAATTGTGAAAAGTGATTAGGAAATGCATAGGACATAAGGGTTGCTAATTAAGTAAGTTTTGCTAGGCAGATGAAAGTCATCTCTTCTCAGTACTGGTGAGAGAAACATCTTCACAAATGGAAATTTATGTTGCTTTTCATATTCTGCTTTTAGAAAGGGGGAGGCTAGACAGTTCTTGCTACATCTGCTGCTTCTTAGTTGTCTTCAGCTCAAAATAATCTTGATGCCAAAGTAGCATATTATGGGGTGTCATATTCTAATCCCCTTCACTGGCATGGAGTAGACAATCAAATAGAAGCTTGTTGAATGAATACTTGCTATACTGTCAATTTTCAGTCTTTTATATTTTGCCAATCAGATGGCAAATTGCTGTGCTGTTTTAATTTTTATTTTCCTGATTACTAGTAAGGTTGAGCAACTTTTCATTTGTTTATCAGACATTTGTACTTTGTAAAATTAGGTTTTTTGTCCACAGCTTTTCCCATTTTCCCCTTCAGTTGTTTGATCTTTTATGTGAAGACAGTTCATTAGCAAAAGAGAGAGGGACATATTGTAAGAGCATTGTAAAGTTTAAATGACTAGACGATGATTAAAAACCTAGCACAGTAGTTGCCTCCGTAGATACACATATATTTCTGATGCCAAGCAAGCGCTCACTGCCCACTGAGCACAGAAATCAATATTATGGCTTGGGTTTTTGCAAAAGAAAAGAGCTTTACTCTTTGTCCACCAATAAGAGACAGGAAGCACTCAAATTTGTCTCCTTAACGGGTTAAAGAATTTAAGTTTGGGGGAATTTTGACTGGAGGAGGAAAGGCTGACAGTTTCTAAGTGGAGGGTTTCCAGCACTCCATTATTCTGGCCCTTCCTGCATCTGTTGATCCCCCATTCTGATCTTGTTCTCGAGGCCCCGCTCTAGTCCCTTAGGTTCATCTCCTAGGGAACTTTTGAATCCACGGACACATTTTAAATCAGGCCGTCGGGGTCTGAGCCTGTGTCCTAAAAACGCACGCACCGTTGAACAAGGAGCTCAGAGTCTTCATGGAGTAGTCCAGTGGAGCCCCACGGGTGGATCCTGTGGAAATTGTCCGTGCTTTGTAGCAGATTTTGGAAACAGAGAAGTTGCCACTTTATAGCCCTTATTTCACTTCTGCCTTCATTTTCTTCATGCTGAGAATACTCTTGAATAGGAAGGCATTGGCCCACACCCTTTTAAATGCTTATTCCCAAAATAAGAAGATCAGCCTTTACTTTCTTCAAACAACTTTTAGTTCTTAAATTTTTCAATTGTATTGTACAAATTTTGAGTAGAAAATTATTTCTTTTCCCTCTTCCTGCCACACACATACACATAAACTGTAAATAGATCATAAAAGTCTTTCAGATTTTAGTCTTAAACCCTTAAGACCTCGAGTTCAAGACTGAGCTAAAATTCTGGAGAACCCTAAGTGTGTGGTGAGAAGTCTGGCTTTGACATTACAGACCTTGGTTGTCTAGTGCAGTTGTCACAAATTCTTTGACCTTTTGTCTTTAAATTAATTAAAATTGAGCACAGTGTAAAAATTTAGTTCCTCAGTTTTGTGAGACATGTTATGAGTACTCAGCAACTACTTGTAGCCAGGGTATTGCTACTTATAGCTAGTGGCTACCTTACGGGACAATGTAGATAGAGGGTATTCCCATCATTCAGAGAAAGTTACATTGGGTATTGCTACTGCAGATGATGGAGAACCACGGGGAACATGAACAGGAAACTAATATTAATGATTATGTGTGGTAGTGGCACAGATCATCGGGTGGTATTTACATGAAGACAATTCTTTACACCTGATGGTGGGGACTGATACACAGACCTCATACATTCTTGGCAAATGCCCTAGCGCTAAGCTACACCCTCTCTCTCTTTTGATTACGGTGATTTTACAGTACACTTCAGTTTTTGTGTTGTGTTGGCTTATGCCATATATTCTTTATATATAGTTATATTAATTTTATTTCTATGAATATGTAAAAAGCTGTGCAAATTTACGCTGTCTTGATATCGTATACTTAATAGTTTATATGAATGCATATTCTTTTCTTTCAAAATAGTGGAGTCTAGGCTGGTGGTACACATTGTAATCCCAGCACTCAAGAGCTCAGGAGTTTGAGATAGGAGGACCACTGTGAATTTGAGGCCAGCTTGGGTGCATAGTGAGTTCAAGGCTAACTTAAACCGCATATGTAGACTGTGTCTCAAAAAAAAAAAAAAAAGAGGTGTAAAGGGAATACTGTATTGCTTATATTCTATCTTTTGTTTACTAACCATTAGATGAGAAAAGTGTCATCTAACTGAGATCACTTCAGGAATGAATTGGGTAAAATCAATGATTGACTGTATTGGTCTCAGTTCTGGAAAATCTATGCTTAGCTCTCTCAGGGATTTAAGAAAATTTACTCTTATTCGAGGACATTTAAGAGAACACTTACAGCCATATTTATGAGGTCCTTCCATGGAATAACAACCGTAAGTAGTAGTACTTCTTTCCAAGAACATTCTCCAACATACAGTGCAAAAGAATAAGTCTATTTTGATGACAGTGTTTTTACATGGTAGTCTCATTTTACACTCAAATATTATCGACACTTTGGTGTTTCACATTTTCACACATATGTAACTGGGTTTCATCTGATGCCACTTGAATTCACTTACAAGGGTATGTGGTGCCCTTTCATACCTCATGGAGCTTTCTCTCTTCTCCCAAGTTAAGTAGGAGATGGCTACAAAAATCCCATTCCCTAGAAGTGAAGTTAGCAATGCTGAACTGATTCAATAAGGGTGATGAACATTCAAATGCCAATATATTGAAGTGAATCAACAGTGTGAAGTATTCATGACAGTGCTGATTCATTTCACAAGGGCACTCAATCAACTATGAAATGCAAATGTGACTAGGGTTATGAAATCTTCCTCTGAGACTATCAAGACAGTCTATCACAGGATTATTTTATACTACACATAAACTCACATTTTTAATACACAGAATAATTCCCTGGAATGGAATTCCTACACACAACAAAAGTAAACTAATACACAGAAAGAAGAGAAGACAGGTAAGGAAACTACTTGAAGATTTTGGCAATAGAATGATAAGAGCAGGTTTTTAATCTTCCTGCTCTTCAACTCTTATTGAAATGCCCAAGACAGTACTTTTAGGGGGAGTAGAGGGAAAGTATCTATGTTAGTAACAGGAAGTAAATACTGGCCGAAAGTTTCAGGAAGCATTGAGACATTTCTCTAAAAAGTAGCAGATATAAAAATTATATTAAGGAAAACATAGAGTACCAATGTCCAGCATATTCTTCTAGAAGAGTAATGTACCCATATTGCAGTAGAGAAACCACTGACCAGTAAATACCATCACACAACCCACCTTGAATTTTGGTTGTATTAATGGTAAAAGGAAAACTCGGCATGCATTATCAGAAGCACACACATTTATACTGACCAAAACATTTCATTGATACAAGGCCTCACTGAGCAATGAGCTGGACCCAGGGGAGTTTGCTCTTCACCATAAGAGAGAACCACAAAGCACTGAGAATATTGCCTAGAGTGTGGTTGCTCAAAAAAGAATTTTTTTTCTAGTACCGAAAACTGAAACCAATGTGCTACATTCCCATTTCTTTTTTACTTTTAACGTTGAGACAGGTTTTTACTAAGCTGCCCAGGCTGGGCTCAAAATTACAGTCTTGCTGCCTCAGCCTCCCAGACTGCTAAGATTATAGGTAAACACTACTGTTCCAAACTCAATAAATATTTTGAATGAATAAATGGAGTTTAAAAAAAACTAACTCTGAAACTTGGTGTTAACCTTCCATTAGCACTACCTTAAGGAATGAAGAACAAATTTGAAAGATGATATTCATGTCTGAGACCAAAACAAATTGACATGATGGAACAGAAGGCAAGATAAAATGGCCAGAAATCAGCAGAGTAGCCAGGAGCAGCAATTCAGTCATTAATGCACTCAAATATTCCTTAATTTTTGAACTACGATGTAACAAATGATAGTACTGCCTTCTTAAAATTTAACCCTTGTAGAGGAAACAGCTATTCAAAAAAACCACTAAAAAAATTATAGGATTCTATTGAAAGTTCTAATAGAAAAAACTACTTTCAACTATCAGGCAAGGTCATGGAAAATCTTTGAGTGAATAATACTTTAAATGAGATGTAGGAACCAGGGATATACTCAGTAAAGTGCTTGCACATGACTTTGGGTTGGATCCCCAGCACCATAAAATAAAATAAAATAAAATAAAATAAAATAAAATAAAATAAAATAAAATAAAATAAAATAGCAAATCCTAAAGGATGAAGACATATTAGGAGGCAGAACAAGAATAGAAAATATTTTATGGAGGAAAGAACATATGCAAAGATCCTGAGGTGGGAAGGAACTCAATGTTTTCAAAGCTGCTAAACAGCCACGGCGACCTGGAAAGGTAGGTTACAGAAATTTGTGAATTTAAAGATGTGTCTCTCTATTAAGTAATATGAGTAGCCATCTTTCCTTCAACAAGCAAGTGATGTGATGCTATCTACATTTAAGGTTTCTCTAGCTAATCTAGTAGAGAATGATTCGTAGTGCCAGAAGTCCTAAAAACAAGATATCAGTAAGCTGTAGTCTTTCCACCAGCTTGAGAGGAGAATTTATTGCAGCAATAATTATTAAAATGTATAAGCATTTATCTGGAATCCTCAGAAATTGTTTGGGAAGCTACTGAATTCTCTGTACTTTCATTGGAGTTACTTCATTTTTTTTTCTTCAGGGTAATTCCAGAAACCTAGAGATTTGAGAAGACATCAGAATTACTGTACTATATTGTAATTTTTTTTGATCACTCAATCTAGACAAAACAGATTCCAGCGGGGAATCATGTCAGGTGAACAGAAACCACATCCATTTTCATTTGACCATGAAATGAGATTAGGAAAGTGCAGGTATTTAGAATACATTCCTCTTTTTTTGAAAAGTCAAAATTGCCAACATTTAAAATTATATTTACTACCATAAAGAGCAAATCATTCTAGAAAATTCTTGATTTCCATACATAATAAAATTAGAGCCTATTTTAATTTATTAAACTAAACACAAGATGTCTTAATTTCCTATTGCTGTTTAACAAGCTGCCATTCATTTCTTAGTTTAAACAACATAAATCAATTCTTACAGCGCTTGGTGGGAGAAGTCCTAAAAACAAGATGTCAGTAAGCTGTAGCCTTTCAACTGGCTTGAGAGGAGAATTCACTCACTGGCTTCTCTAGCATCTAGAGGCCATATGTATTCACTGGCTCATGACTCTGTCCACAATCTCCAAAGCCAAAAGTGTAGAATCCAATTGTGTCTCTCATTCTGACCTGTCTGCTTCCTCCTCAAAGACCTTCATCATTACATGCAGCCCATTCCGATAACTGAGGATCTCAAGATTCTTAACACAATCGCATCTGAAGTACAGTGACATATTCATCCTTCCCAGGCAGCAGAGCATGGATGTCTGGTTGGGGGCGGGAGGCATCATTCTTACTACTCCAGGGTACTCTAACAAAAAGTAAAGAAATATAAATAACATGCTTTTACATTTTAAGCCAAAATGAAAATAACCCTATGTGTAAAATTTAGAAAAGTAAAATGAATTATTTCAAGATAAACTTATAAATTATTTTTTAATTAAAAAAGGATTGATAATAAACTTCAGAGATAAAAATACATCCATACATACCTGAAAAATTAGATAGATTGCAAAGATTCTTCTTTTTGACATTAAATAAAAGAAAAAATAAAGAGTATAAACCATGAATGGTGAACAAAATCATGGTACTTAAGAATTCCAAACACAGTCAAGTTATCCTTATGCATGAAAGCAAAAATAGAGTTATTTTCAAATATGTAAATGTCAGAACACATATGCTATAGACTAAATGTTTATGTACCCCCAAAATTCATATGTTAAATCCTAACGGCCAATGTGATGATATTTGTGATGCAGGTTCACTGTGTACTGGTTACCAGCTTATCTGAGTCTGGTGAAACAGAACACCCACGCACATAACAAGTTGCATGAAGCAGATTTACTACTCACACATATCCAGCTAGAAACAACAGAAGCCTAGGATTCCTTGTGAGATATTTTCTAGGGTAGATGAAGTCTCGACTGCGTATATGTTATTTACACAACAGCCGATGGACTCTATACAGCAGCCCATGCTGGACTTCATAGCCCACAGGCACATGGCAGACTGGGCTGACGTACTGAAGGGCATCACATTCTAGAGGAGGGGAAACAAGCAAAGCCTGGGCTGTTCTGGCCAGCTCCCCCTTAGCTCAATATGTTCATTTCCAGCACATTCTACTTATCCTTGAGAGCTCCAAGCAGAAGAACGTGAGAACTGGGTCAGTCCAAGACCATACAGGAAATTATCCTGCAGTATTTGGAAGTTGGAACTTTGAGAAGTTAACAGGCCAGGAGGATAGATCGTTCTTTAATATGATTAGCACCCTTATAAAAAAGATTTTAGTGAGTTCTCACTCCCTTTTCACCATGTAAAGATGCAGCGAAAAAGTCAGCCACACACGAACCAGAAAGTGTATCCTTACTAGACACAGATTCTGTCAGTTCTTGATCTTGGGTTTTCCAGCCTCCGCAGCTAAACACATTTGAGAAATAAACTTTGTTGTTTATTTGGCCACACAGTCAGATATCTTACCATAGCACCTGATCTGACTATGACAACATACCTGAAAAGCTTCCTGAGCAACTAAAAGAAACAGTCACTAAGTGAGTCAAAAGTGAGCATGATTTTCCTTGTGTCTATTAATTTCCACATTGATTTGTACAGGATTCTGTTTGCTAAATACCTTGAAAGGAAAATTGCTCAGTGGAATGAAGAATTAAGACACTACAGTTTTCCTTGAATTATGTAACAACAGAAGAAGAGACAGCAAGACAGAAAAGGGAAGAGCGATCAACCAGACAGCATGAAGCACCAAGTGCTTCATAGGGGAAAAGGCTATTGTGTGTTTAACAAAGAATCATTAAAATATGATAATGCAGACTGTATAAGTTGTTTTGGTTGCTATGATTTTAACTGCTCTTCTTTATTCAGTTTGTATAAGTGAGTGTGTAAACTGAAGAATACCTTCTCCATAGCTGGGCAGGTAGCACCTTAAGAATGGAGAGCTCACGACTAACACAAGCTCTGAAAATCCTGAGAAATGTTAGGAAGGAGTTTGCGTCAAATTTACCGAGCTCTTAAGAGACTGAGAAATACTAACCTGTCATTTGGATTGCACATGAATTGGGAAACTATAACTGGTCGACACTGATGGTAAGCACTAATGCTCCAAAGTCTAAATAGTTGTTTCAAATATCATTTCAAATATACTTAAAAGTTTTCTTTGTTTGACTCCTCAATGTCAGTAGTGTTTTTCTTTGCCCCTGCTAAAGCCAGTCACTCTGGGGTGGGGGAAGAGTTTGGCATTCATACTGTTTGTCTTTTCTAAAAGCAAAACAAAACAAAACAAAACAAAACAAAACGTAACCCCCCGGCATTTTTAATATAAATGTCTTCTTTTGATTTTTATGACATCATATTTTCCTGACCCATTGACTGTTCCTTTTAAGTCAACACTGTTTAGTCAGCTTCTCCTTGTTCTGTATCCAGAGTGCAAACACAACGGAAATGATTAGTTATCATTTCTGTATGACAAATCACTCAACTGTTTTTTTAAAAAGCTATGGCTGTCTTATTATCGTCCACATTCTGTAGGTCTCATAGTGTAGAGACTGGAATCCTTTGAAGGTCTGATCACTCATGTGCTTGGATTCAGACTGATAACTGTGGAGTGCTACTTCTTACAGGGTAACTTAAGCATGCCAAAGAGCAAAGAGCGGAAAGCAGAAGTATTCCAAAGAGCAAGACACAAGTTGCACTGCACTTTCTTACCCAGCCTCAGAAAGTGCATACATCACTTTCAATCTTTTCTGTGAAACATAAACCTACCAAGGTTTAAGAAGAGACATAGCTCCACCTCTGGATTCAGCATCTGTAAAAATCACAATGCAGAAGAACATGTAGCATAGGAAAATTGCTGTCACCATGTTTGCAAAGTGCAAGGTACCACATGGGTTTTAAACAATCCAGTGAATTTCAGGTTCACGCACTTACTTTCCTACGTAATGTGTCTAGAGGATCTCATAGGCATGTTAAGTAAAATCAAACCAACAAAATATGATTTTTATTTTTTGGCTCATAGCAAAATTTGAGGTGATGGCATGGTTGTAAGGGGGCAATTTATTTAAAATTGTTAGATTTTGGTAAATAAGCAGCAGTATTTCTGTGCCTTTTCATGGAGAAAAACCTTGAAAAATCTGTATCAAGCGGATTAGAGTGAAAGGAGGCCTCACTCAACCTAAAACGCAATGACTGCTTTATTACAGGAGAAATCTTTTAGAGACAGCATCATACCTGAGAACACCTAATGAAAACCTGATTCCGAAGATTAGCTGGCTTGGTAATTTAGATAAAGATATTAAAGTGCTACTGGTAGAAATTATATTAATGACTGGCTTCTGAAGATTCTTGTAGCTGACTAGATCAGACAGAAATTCAAAACTCAGGAAAACGTGGAACTCCAGAGCTCAGTTAATATTGAAAAATGGTAGACAACAAGGATATGTGTGGTGTGAGATGGCTCTTTCAGGACCTTAAAGATCATTTCTAAGGGCCATACAAGGATGTGCCTTTGTCAACCAAGTACCCCAGCAAAAGTCAAAGAAAATGTAGGCTGGAAGATTATCAGAGCTTAGAATCCATGTGGCCATTCTGGTACAAAAACAAAAATAAAACAAAACAAAACAAAACAAAATAACCAATAACAACAACAAAAACTTGCTAAGAAACTCATATATGTAGCAGTATGAATAATTTAGTTGAGCCATCAGAAATGATTGTGTCTGAGAAAATGAAACAGGGCAAGATGTTGCAATTTATGCTATTTGTGCTATTTTCTTTTGACCAAGACAGAATTAGGTACCTCAACCTTTAAATGCTAGTGAAGTTTATTTTTTAAAGTCTTACCTTGTTTCTGCCTGGGCTAATGCAAAGCAATGTGATCTCATGTAATCAATGTTAGAAAAGATAAGTGGAGCTTACTGAACTCTGGGGGCTCAATTCCTTTGGCAGGAAAAGGAGACTGATGTAACAGAGAGAAGAATGGTGGACGTGAGCCAGCATTCTTCAAGTTGCCTTCCCATATCTAGGTTTTGTTCCAAGTCACTGTAAGCACCGTCAAGCCACTTGTGAGCACTGTTTTGATGATAGAAGAAAATTGGAATTGCAAATTCTATTAATCATTGGATGCCTTGAGATTGTCTATTTTTTTCCTACTTTTTTTTTGGTTTTGTTTGTTTGTTTTGAAGCAGGGTTTTGCTATGTTGACCAGGCTGCCCTTGAATTCATTATGCAGCCCAGTTTCAGTCACATATAACACACACACACTCACATGATCAAACTGATTTTTTTTTTTTTTTGGTAGCAGGAATTGAATTCAGGACCTTGTGCTTGCCAGGTAGGTGCTTGTGCTGCTGAGCTATATTCCCGGGGATCAAATTGATAAAACAAAAATAACCTGGCTCTTCAGGAATTATTTTATGACTGAACTGCAATTACTAGCTCTTTCATCTTCCATGGTGTCTAAGGGCATTTTTCTAAAGATTCCAAATTCCTAAGTATTTTAATATAACTGTCAAGAGTTTCAAGGACCTGGAAACTATTCTGATTCAGTGTTACAGTTCAGGAGAAATGGCTGCCTTTCTCTGTACTCTTGAACCTCGCTGTGAAGTGGCTGTAAATAGGAACTACAGTGATGCTATTCCTTGTCACCCTTGAGTGTCACCTCTTTAGGGTCAATAGAGTTTCCAAGATGAAAAAAAAATATTATTCTCTTACTCCATCCTAAAAATAAGTGGTGAGTGCAGTGCAGTATTCAAACATTTTCTATCTAGATTAAAAACTTAGAATATGGGGTTGTTCGTGCCCTACTTAATAACAGATGATCACTGTCTTCCTTCACTGGGAAGCCCATACACTGTGTTACTCTTCTACCAGACAGATGAATATTAAAATGTTTCTCATGTCTTCCTAAAGCTATGTTATTTCTTTTCATAACATCACGCTTTTAAAAAATATTGGACATATTTATGAAAATTCAGTAAATTTCTGTTCAAAGGGTAAATTATCTCCCCCTGTATTAATATCACCTTTGCTATTATGCTCTCTTTAGTCACTCTCTCATGTTGGACACTTATTCTGTAAATTTCATAGATGGGTTTGTCATTATTTCTGTCTGTCCTGGGGGTCAGTATTTATGTGCAATGACTCAGATGCATCAGCCTTTCAGAAAAAGTAGTTCCACAGACTTTCGTCACGGTGAGCTAAGGGTAGCAGTGCTCACAAGAGTCTGGACTGTGCTTACAGTGACTTGGAACAGAATACCTAGACAAGGGAAGGCAACTTGAAGAAGCTCCATTAGCCTATTAGAAGGGAAAATGTACAGGGCAATTTTCATTTTTATTTATCTTTATGATGTAATGGAACAAGTGAGACAGAGAACATTGGAAGAAGGAAGGTTTGTAATTTTGAAGTATTAAAATCCCCCAGCAGAGTCCCATTTTATTTCACTTACACGTGGTTTTATAGGACACTATCTAATGCATGATGAGTAGTCATCTATGCCGAAATCACAGTCACTATTACAGACTGATGAATGCTTTGCACATGATATAAATTAGATGAAAAGGAACTAGGAGTACGGAAGCAAGGACAGATAAAGGAAGCACCAGTTTGAAAGGCTGATACTAAAGCCAGTGAGCTGCACAGGTCAGGCAGGAGCTCACCTTCTCTGTGAAAGCCATCCGCATGCACCCTCAAAATTCCAAAGCAAAACAAAGAAAACAAAAAACACAGCCTGTTCTCTTCATTTGATTTTTCCGTTTGGGCTCTCTCTAAAATTCAGTTCTTAAAGAGTCAAATGAAAAAAGAAAGTACCGTCTAAGTGATGGCAGCAGTAATGGGTAGTAGTGATAGTTCAAAACAAATACGCCTGTTTTTTCTATTTTACTGTGAACTAATCTGAGGCTCTGAGCAGTTTAGGTACTTGCCGAAAGTCGGACAGCTTGGAAGCAGCAGAGACAGAATTTGAACTGAGCAAGTCTAATGGCAGAACCTATGCTTTTAACCACTTGAATAAACTGCTTCCAAGGTTCAGTGTAAAATGGAATTAAGGACATTGGATCAATAAAGAGAGGCCATACAGAAAGTCCTCTGCCCAGAAAAACAAAAAGAGCTACTGTACAGTTTTTCTACCTTTATTCTATAGGCTTCTAAAGTAAAGCAAGGCCTATACCCACAGTTCCATCTAGTTTCTAGGGAATATTTTTCCTTACATTTGAATCTTTCAGATAATTCTTTGCTCCAAAAATGATTGAACCTTCTTATAAAATTGCTGTCATACTAACCAATTAAATTTAGCAATATCAGCATGGGCATCATGGTTTAAATCCTGTAAAACATCTTAAAGGCTTAGTATTATAGGAGTCATGTTTTTCTAATAGCATCAAGAACTTAAAATAAAATGTCTGTTGGGTATCATGGCCCTTGTACCAAAGGTAAGTGACTTGCTTCAAATGGATCTATGGATGGACAAGTTGGGAATACAATTGGACAGGCCCAATTTTAGAAGGATATAGAACAGCAAAATAAATTTCAAGAAGGCTACTATTCTCTTTCACATCAAAAATAAATCAGTGGTATTAAAGCCAGTGGGTGTTTTCCCAATGGTTTAGTTACTGAATAATATAAATCTACTGAATTTACACTTTTGGATCAACTGAAATTTCACTCTAAATTCTTTAAGTCCTCTAAAAGAGACACAAAATTTCTATTAATTCATATTTTCTAGGAAAATCTGCCATTTCCATTTGTAATTTGAACTATTTGTTACTTAGTCCCTGTTCACAAATGTGAACGATGCTTTTCAAACATAAGACTGATTCACATTGACCACAATTCCAGCCCAAATCAGTACGTTTCAGGATCTGGCCTGTTGCTTCTTTATCTCTTGCATTTCTTGAGGTTAAAAACCATTTCTTAATTAGCTAATAATTGTTCATCATTTGTATGCAGTTGTAGAATTACAAAGCTCGTTTCTTTTCCAATAAATTTTGATAGTTTGATCATTTATGTCACCCTGATTATGACCCCTCTCCCCCAGAACTTCTATACTAATTCTGTAATAGTGAACAACCCCAAGCCTGATTGGAGATTATATATATATATATATATAATTTGTAATGTTTATCTTTGGCTGGTATCTAAGGGAGAAGCCAGAAACATGAAAGGAAGTGTTAAGCTTTGGGGAATTTCCTCCATTTCTCTTTCAAAGTTATCATTTTAATTGCATATGCTTTATTTCAATTTTTAGTTAGTAACTTTAGGCAGAAGATAGGCTTTGAGATGCACGTTTATCATTTTATGTTTTGAAAAGGAAGAAAATTCAACAACATGGGTGAACCTTGAAGGCATTGTGCTAAGTGATATAAGCAAGTCATAAAAGATCAAATATACGAAGTACAGAGAGCAGCTAAACTTACTAACTGCCAAGGCCAGAGAGGAGAAAGATTGAGGAATTACTACTTAACAAGCTCAGTTTCAGTTTGAGAAGATGAAAAAATTCTGGGCATACAGTGAAGATCTTTGGTTGTCTAGCTTTGAAATTTATGCTTTCTTAAGTCCCGTTCTGTTCTGTTTTGTTGTGTTTAATTTTACCCCCCTTAAAATAAAATTAAAAATATATATATATATATATATAAAAAGAGGGGAAAACAAAGTGCTCTAAAGGATAGAACTGCATGTATGTTTAAGTGTGTAAGATACATGACCACATTACTGTTTTTGCTACATTGCTGAGCAGAACTGTTCATAGTCTCCCTGTTTGAATGTCTACTTTGTGAGCTTTAATTTTGTAACTTGAACAACTATTTCCAATGATGACAGTATGTAACTTATCAAGTGGCGATTTCTTAGTGTTTTTGTTTTGTTGTTCCTGTGGTTATTTTTTGCCTTTGGAATTCTGTATTGATGCTACCCTTTTTCTGTTTTGTTTGTTTTCTTTTTTGTTTTTTCTCTTTAAATAAAATTTTAAAAAATTTAAAAAATTAAAAAAAATTTAAAAAAATTCTGGACATAGATGATAGATATAGTAATACAATTAGAATGCATACAATGCCACAAAACCTTACAACTTAAAATGGGTAAAATTGGGCTGGACATGGTGGCACCTACCTGAAATCTGAGAACTCAGGAGGCTGAGGCAGGAGGATCACTGAGTTTGGGGCCAGCCTGGGCTTATCATGTGTGTCATGTATCTTACACACTGAGACCCTGTCTCAAAAAAATAAAAAAAGTAAAAATGGGGAAAATGACAACTTTTATTTTCTGTATATTTTCCCACAATAAAAACTTACTTCACTTATTAAAAAACAATCTGTTTTCTCACTTAACCTCCAGTATGTGAACTTCTGTTTCATTTTGATGCCAGTAACAGAATTTCAGTAATAGTAATGGACAACATGAGTTTTATACTTGCTTGTTTATTTTAAATATAAAATGCTTAAATGCTTTACATAATTTACATTACAAAAATTATGTCTAAATGTCAACACTGAGGCATTCGTGTTGTGTTTTCACTCACTTGACTGCAGGCAGGACTGGAGACTGCCAAGCATCACAGCATTCCATGTTTACTCAATTGTCGGACTTTCCGGCCGTTTCTCAGAACTTTTCAAGTAATTACTTTTATAGTATCAAGGGACTTATAACAACCAAAGAGCATGTTGCTCATCTCAGTCATTGTCTGGGTGCATTGACACTCATTCTAAAGGCACTGACACTATTTTGTGAGCCTGGCCTCATGACTGAGATCACATAATTGCAATAATTAGGAAACTCACCTCAGGATATTATCAAAATGACCCACCCAAACCCAAGTCCATATGGTTTGAAATAGCTAATGAGTCAGTTAATGTGCTATGTCCAGGAGTAATGGGTACTCAATATGGATGGCAAGAAGGTGTAATTTGCCAACCCTCTGACTGATTATATGTTTCAAGTGGATATTTTGCAATTTAAGGAGGGTTCAAAGTATTCACAGTTTTTATAGTTGAGACAGAAGGAAAAACAATGTTTAAAAGTCAGGGGGATTGGAACTTGAACAATTTCTTTCAATCTACTCTAGGGTTAATTGCTAATGCTATATGGAATCAAATGTAGACGTAAATTTCAGTAGACATCTGTCACACTGTGGAGAAGGCAGGGGATGCGACTGGTCGTTTTGTACAAAAAAGAAAAGCTAAAAAAATGTCAAAAATATAATCCTCTGATTTTGAGGTGAAGAAAAAAGAGGAAATTCTGTCACAAGTAATAATACTACGACTAGATTCAATGTTAACAGATATCTACTACATGGAAGGCAGAGATTTATTGGATAATTGATATATTTCTTGTTTCATATGTTAGTATAAATATAAATTCAAACTAAACAGTCAAAATGTTTTAACTAACATGTTGTTTGTATTATTTTAGAAAAAGTAAATATTCCAAACATACTTATAAAATTCTAAAGTAACATTTTAGCTACTCATAAAATGCTTAAATTATAAATTTCTCTATTAATTTTTAAATTTTGAATGTGAAGAGATTTAGGCCCAAAGAACTCTTACCAAAAAAAAAAAAAATTGTTTCTAATTCAAAGTTCCATAGTCAGTGGGTTTCTGGATCAATACTGGGAGCAGACTGTAAGCTTACAAAGGAGAAAAAAAATCCACATCTTTATTTTCACTCATTGTAACTGGAATTTAGCATTCTCTGTAACTACATAACAAGCCACATACTATTAGTATTATCTGAGTTTTTTTCCACCAAAGAAATCAAATATGTTTTTATATCAATAAAGCTGTTGTAGATCTCTGATGATACTTATGTTTGTCACTACTACAAAAGCTGAGCTCTTACTAGGCTGACTGCCAGGTCTAACATCTCTCAGTATTTAAAAGCCCATTTCAATAGATTCTATTTCCTTTACAATCCTATGGATTTATTTTACCTAACTAAAAAACACAAGCAACTTAGAGAAAAAGGAACCCAAGGCTCTCCTAGACTATTCAAATTGGCACAGAAAACATTAAGATCTTTTGCTGTAAGTGGTTTAATTAAGGTTCACATGTTTTACACTAGACACTGGAGTTCCTAATTGTAGATATTTCAGAAGTGCTATGGAGATTTTAGTTTATTTTTAAAAATGCATGTATGTTTAAAAATGTTCCATTGTACAAAAAGTTATACAGTAGAAGTAAATCTCTTACTGACAATTCTGGTTGTCAGAACCAACCAAAAAAATTTTTTTTAAACCAAGCCTTTGCAGATATTCATATTGATATAATATATACAAATGCTTACACATTTATATACATATATGTATATTTACATAGGTTATTTTTCTACATTTTACACATATTTGTAACATATTTTACACAATAATTAGTACTTTGTTTTTGTCATGTAACAATATATTTTGGCAAGTATTCGACGTTAGCATGTAGAAAAAAATCTATCTTTAAAATTTTTAATGGCTAGGTGCAGTGCCATATTTTATTTGACAAGATTTCTACTAATTGCCAATTAGTATTATCTTTTACTATTTCAAAAAATGCCCTTCAGCAGTGTTTTTATATTTTCTTCACACAGACCCTCCACATGCTTGAAAATTTTTTTAAAGGTTTTTATTTTAACAAAAAGTACTAAGCTCCGAAAAGTTCTTAAATAGTTTCCGAGGGAGGGAGGAAAATGAGTATCTGGTGCCAGGTGGCTGGGAGGCCTCTTCTGCCAGCCACAGATACAGCCGTGCCCGGTGGCCGGGCTCCGGTGTGCCCTCGGGACGCTGTGCATGCCCTGCGAGCTGCCCTGTGCAGCGCTGCCGGTCGAGGCGCCCCTGGCTGTCCAGCAGGTGAGGCCTGCACCGCTGCGCCCCGGTCTTCCCGGACACCCGCGGGGCACAGGCCAGGAGGGCGCCGCCCGCCCTCAGCCTCCACAGTCCTGCTGGAGGCCTGCCCTGCCCAGAAGGGCCAGCACCGGGCCCCGCGCCTGCCAGCAGAGCGGGCATTCGTGCCCTTCCGACGTGCCATTCGTAGCCAGTGGCACCACCTTCTCTGGAGTTTCTCATCTGGGCGGCATTGCAGGAGGGCCTCCACTTCCTCCCTGGGCTCGGCCGGCAGGCCGGCAGGCCTCCGGCCAGCTCCATGCCCAACGGGTGCAGGTCTCTGTCTTCATGCAGCTTCCTCGGATGCAGCCAGGCTGCTGCTGGTGGCCGTGGTGACTGGCCAGCTGGCTCTAGCTCCAGAAGCTCCTGCTCCACCGGGACTGAGCTCTGCGCCCCGCTTCGCGGATGCAACCTCCCCGCACACCTGAGGGAGTACAGCGTCTAGGCAGAGGTCTTCTCCGTAGGGGACGCCTGCCCGTGAGCGGCTTGTGTATGTTACTGCATTATTGTCCCTTAGTTTTGTAATTACCTAGGCTCATTTTAAATGTTTGTTTTTAACTCATCCTTAAGTGCTCGCACTTCTTGTTTGCTGTGTTTTTATTTTCTTTTTGACTTTTATTAGTACATGTTTGCAGTATGTAACAATTACATTCACACTAGAGAACCGGCATATGTACATAACATGTTTCAATTTTTCCCCTTCCCTCTACCCCCTTTTGCTTTCCCAGCATCAGATTCACTTATTTGTAAGATTTACAAAGTTAATTATCATAGGTTCAAACTGAAAACAAGACTAACAGGCCAAGGAATATACAAAACATAGAAGTTGTTTTCTTCTTCAAAAATGTATGAATTTTTTTAAAAGTCGAAAGTTTTATGTTTTAGAAATACATAATTTTCTGGTTGTTACTCTGTATTTTGTAGACTACAGTCACTTCTCTATTTCTTAAAATACTATTTATTGATTCTTCACGTTGAACAGTGCAGGAGTTAGTGCAGCCTGACAAATGGTTAGTGGCCTGGGTCTCAAGAATTCAGCTTTATGAACAAAATCACACAAATGGTGTTGATGTGCTGCCTTGATTGAAAAATACTTGCTGGAGTCTACACTACAACTTATTTAGTACTGCTTGCATAGATACTTTTTCAAAACATAAATATCTTTGAGGGCATTATAGGTACAAATTGGAAGGAAAGACTTAGTCTTTCTCATTCTAATGGTAGAATATTTTTTGGCATGCACAAGGCCTCGTGTCTAACCCACAGCACTAGAGAAACGAGGCAAAACAAAACAAAACAAAACAAAACAAAACAAAACAAAAAGCTTGACTTGCCCCTACACATTTACTCAAGGAATTGTTTTGAGACTAGACTGGGCTACACAGGATGCTCAAAGCCATTCTGGCCAGAAAGGCCCAGTCTCAGATAAATGTCTACAAAAGCACTCATAAGAACTAAACAAAACAAAAAGCTCTCCAATTTGAGAAAGACTTAGTCCTTGCCTGAACTGAGTTCATCTTAGCAGGTTAAGTTTTTTTTTAAAAGTCACTTAAACACTCATTTTAAAGGTTGTATAAAAGTGCTGGTGGGGCTTTGGAGTGGGAGAAGCCTTCCACGTAGACAGAACAAAACCTGCAGAATGAAGGGAACATATCCTTTAAACCCGCAGAACTGGAAGCGGTCAGATGTACCCAAGTCACAAAGAGGGGAGTTAAAATCAAAGTGGCTTCTGAGCCAGATGGCAGTCCTCATAAAATAAATCAACCATGTGAAAGTTTAGAAATAATTTCTCAACATAGATCACCGTTTTTTATCCAGAAGAATTAGAGGAGTTGCATGTAGACTTATGGGCCCAAGGGACATATCAGATTTTATAAAGAAGTATTACAACTTTAAAAAGGTATAATTTATTATGACAATGTTACACTATATTTATAAGTGAAAAACCACCTTGAAATGTAAATTTCAGGCACACAGTAATCTAGAAATTTTTTTCTACAAATGGAACTTGAATTATAAAAAGTACGGAAGCATACATGATTCATAAAATAGAAATCTTTTAGAATTAAAAAGGTAAGATGAACCAAATAAATCATTTACTATTACTGAACAACTGGGCTTAATTTAATGGTTAAATTAAATTTAAAAAGCTTTTGCTTTTTAAAAGAATATTTTCTAATATAAATGAGATTATCTTGTCCATATTTCTGGCTTTTATCTACTATGATAACATATATGCTGTGAATATTTTCATATAATTATCCAGTAAAAGCATAAAAATTTATGTAATCTGGTTTATTTATTTGTTTAATAGGAATTTAAAACAATCCAAGAGAGTAGCTTTACTATCATTAGCAAGAAGTCAGATAACTGGCTTCTCTTTCAAGAAGACATTATATATTTAATCGTAAACTGCAAATCTACTAATGTCAGTCAGTGCATTGGAGAAGCAAGGCTCTCCCACAAAAAGTGGGGAGTTTTCCATCACAAGATAGTAATGCAAGCACATGTATTTAATACTTCCTAAGTCCCAAGAAATTGATTGAAAAGATGTAGTTAGTAAGAAAAATGAAGATGGACTCTTTAAGAGTGCAGGATGACACGAGGAGGCTCCCTTTAAGGAATGTCCTTGTAAAATCCAGTACAAATGGGCTCAACCTGGGGCCCCAGCAATGAGGCTGTGACTTGGCACTTGTGATTTAAAAAAAAGAAAGGCTCACCTGAGAAACAAGAGAACAGGCTGACCTCTTCTGTAAAATCTGATCTCTGAACAGGAGTTGGGCATTGTGAAGAGCTAATACAGTTGTCCTCTGAGGGGATTAGAACAGATTTTCTTTCAAGTAATAGGAGCACGTTTTCAGAAATCTCCACTTCACTTTCTTAATGACAGTCTAGCAAATATGGTGCCAATAAAACTCGTATTTTGGTGCAAAATGCTATTCATAAATTAGAACACAGACTCTGTAATTTAGAAGTTCTAGTAAGGGTGTGGTACATACCTGCAGAGCCAGCCACACAGGATGAGTGCTAGAATCCAGGAGTTAAAGAGCAGGCTGGGCAATGGAGTGAGATTCCCACTTCAAAAACAAAGCAAAACTGAAAACAAGGAAAGGAAAGGAAAGGAAAGGAAAGGAAAGGAAAGGAAAGGAAAGGAAAGGAAAGGAAAGGAAAGGAAAGGAAAGGAAAGGAAAGAAGGAAAGGAAAGGAAAGGAAAGGAAAGGAAAGGAAACCAAAACAAACCACACCAACAAAAGGGGCTCAGCGAGAATACAATGATAAAAATGCTATTAATGTTTGTTAAATTCTTTTTCCATGCTAGACAGAAACAGATTCTATCTTCATGATAACACTATAAAATGGGAACTATATTTAGGGGTGGTGGTACACTTTTGAGGCCGAGGCAGAAAGATCTCTGAGTTCAAGGCCAGCCTGAACTGAACTACACAGTGAGATCTTGTCTTAACAAAACAAAACAAACAAAACCAAAACCAAAAAAAAAAAAAAAGGGATGGGTATTGTTGCACTTTCTACTTTACAGATGAAGAAACTGAGGCAAGGTTTAAGCGACTTGTCCTAGATAAAAGATTTGTAGATGACAGGGAAGGCACTATAGTTCAAGAGCCCACATAATTAATGACAGAAAAAGAAAAGGGAATAGGCAGAGAACCATTTATCAAGGAAAGCATAGGAGGAAATTTACCTGCACAAATAAATGTCTTCATTTAATTTTTTTAAACCACTGAGCAATTTGTGGGGAAAAGGGAGTCTTTTTCCAATGTTGGTGGGAGTGTAGGCTGTTACAGCCGCTGTGGAAATCAGTGTAGAGACTGGAGGTCCCATTTGACCCAGCTATTACCCTTCTGGGTATCTTTCTAGAAGAATTAAAAACATTGTACCACAGCAATATATGCACACCCATGTTTATAGTGGCACATTTTGTAATAGCTAAATCTTGGAAACAACCCAAATGCCCATCAACTGAGGAATGGATAAAAAGGATGTTTTTTTTAAATATACAATGCAGTACTACTAATCAATAAAGAAGGATAAACTTGAGACATTTATAAGTAAGTGGATTCAACTTGAGACCATACTCATATGTGAAATAAATAAGATTCACATGTATAAACATCTTTTTGTTTTCCTGGTATGAGAAGCTGAAAGAGTAAATAAGGACAAAAATGTATAATAGATATTGCAAAATGGGAAAAAAACTGTTCAAAAGGAAAAAGGAACTAGGGTGGAGGAAAGGGGAAAGGAAGAAAGGGAAAGAAAAAAAAACCAAGTTAGTTATACTACTAGTTTCTCTTAGTCTCTCTTAGTACATTGAAAAGAAAGGTTTGTGCTAATACAGCTTGGAGAATTTTTTTCTGCCCATATCTTTACTTGGAGTAACTACTTTCAAGACAACACTACGCAATGCATCAACTATTGTTACTATCCTATTATTTTGTTATGAAATTTTGCTTTACTTTTTCCTTAAAAAAAAAAAAAAGCTGAGCATAAGGGGGAAAAAAAGCAGTACCTCCGAAGTAATCTCTCTAAAAACTGAATGCCTAAAGATGGAGAAACAAAGTTTCAAATGAAAAATGTGAAAGATCACAGCTCCCACACTATGCCAGGACTCACAAAATACACCACTAACTTACTCTTTCTAAAAGGATATTCATCAGATGAGAAATTGATTTTAATAAAGTAACTTCAGTGTTGAACAATAAAACTTGCATAAATAAAATTTGGTTTATACACATAAATGTGTTTGATAATATGATTTAAATACTTAATGCAAAGGTCAAAAAAGAATTCCTAAAAGAGAAGATAATGATATTTCATGCTTATTGAATGACTACTAAGTGCCAGGTGCTTTTTGTGCACTATTTAATTTAATATGAAACAATAATGAATTAGGTATTTGTATTCTCAATGTTAAAAGTAAGGACAATAGGCTTAATGTGTCTATATAATTTGGCTATGTGACCCAGACAATGGTAAAGCCTAGATTGATAGCAGCACTTGTTTGATTCTAGAAAAAAAAATAGTATCTTGCTTCATAATAAAAAGTTAATACTTAGTTGAATTATTAAACATTGAGTTATTTCAAACACACACGTGTATCTGAGATTCAAAAACGATGGCAGAAACTAATTGCACACAAATATTTTCTAACACCTGAGAGGTTTTAATAGTTTCCTGTTGCATTCTTGATGTTGGCATATAAATAAAAGAAAAACATTTTAAAAATTTGGCTATAGTCACTATCAGGATAAAAATCAATGTATAATGTCTGTTTTAGTGTCCTACTGTGGTACCATCTGAAATTAATGTGAATATTTTAATCAGTTTATACTGAGCAAAGTACCCTATTTTTACAACTCACAGAGTTTTTCACAGCTATCACTGTTACTCTCCCTCAGTCAAGTATGGCTTACTTGATGTAGCTAAGTTTCTATCCCACTCCATCCTTACTTATCTTTGAGGACAGGGTGCCCACAGGCAAGAGGTTCCTTATTAGGTGAGCCACATGAAACTGGTTGGATGTGAGGAGTCTGCCAGAGAGACCATTAGACAATTTCTATCTTCATTATAACCCCATCTGCTTGTTAAATGATAGCCCCAGTGACAGGTGTTGGTTGCCATGATGACGAGAAAGAACCACAAGAGGTGCAGAAATAGGTGGTGCCTGAATTGCCAGAAAATCTTTGACCATTCCCAGAGAAGACACAAAGACTCCTTTCTTGGTGTTAGTCCGTGTGTTGCTCTGAGTGCTAAATAGTATGAGTAATACTGGCTAAATGGCATTAAATGGTCTAAATCTTCCAAGAGCCCAACCAAGGGAGAAGTTGATTTGCAAGTTTATCTCATACCTTTTTTTGAGACAGGGTCTCACTATGTATTTCAGGTTCAACTGGAACTCAGTATGTAGCTCAGTCTGGCCTCGAACTTGCAGTGATCCTCCTGTCTCAACTGCCTGCATGCTGGAATTGCAGGCATGAGCCACCACACCCAGCCTATCTCCCACTTCTACTCTTGGCCCAGGATAAAAATCTCCTTCATTGCTCAGTTAGTGCTCAGTCCTGTTACTGAGTCCACAGTACCAAGCAGGACTAAAGATGTGGTTTGGGGTCCAAGTTATTTATATGCTTTCAAAATATGGGAGGGAAGGCAGGTAGAGTGCACACACCTGCAGTTCCATCAGTCAGGATAAGGCAGGAGCATCACCAAGTGAATCCTGCGTCAAGAAACATTACATGAAAGAAATGGCATATTTAAAATTTTAGGTAAATTTAATTTAGACAATTATATACTTAAAAATTAAGCTCTTTTCAAGGTTAACATAGAGCATTTGACTTCTTTCTTTCACATTGTATAATGTATTAGCAAACCACAACTGTATTCTTATAGATGAGTAATTTGTCATTGGTTCATTATGCATTTTTCATGGCCTTAGTTAATATGTAAATGACAGACACAAATAGTGGGTGAAAATTCTGTAAGTACCTTCTGTGCATGTAAACAGGTCATCTATTGGTGAGGATCACACTTCAGTTATGCTATTTGGAGTTCTTTTTATACCATGTCCATTTGTACCTCATCGTTAAAATATTTTGGTATTTAATGAACAGAGACTCCAATGGATGTTTTTCCTTCTTTACTATTTGTGGTTAGGTTTAGGTTTAGGTTTATTCACCTAAAACTGGAAATAAAACTATTTTTTAAGAACAATAGAAAATAGAATACATCTAAAATTTAAATTTTACTCTTTTCAAAAAATTATTCTCCTCTGTAGGGCTGCTTCTTCCAAGTTCTGACTTTAAATAATTTAAATTTTCTAGTTTTGACATGCCTAATATAATTTTTGACATGTCAAAAGTACAGTGTAATCTGGGTATAGTGGTGCACACTTGTAATCCCAACACTCAGGAGGCTGAAACAGAAGGATTGTTAGTTTGAGTCCAGTCTCAAAAACAAAAAGAAAAACACTGAACTACACTGGAATAGTTTAATGTTGTATGGCTGGGCATTTAATGATAACCAAAATATTTAGTATTGTTAAGATATGCAAAGTGTCTTCAGCCAGTAAATAAAATTTTCCTAATATGATATAAAAATATTTTTTATCTTAATCCTTGGTTCCTGGCACAGCTGCTAATGCCTTGAGAATTCCCATATGTCTGAAGTTTTCATTTGTTATTCATCGGGACTCCTAGTGACCATACTTATATTTATGCTAATAAGTTGATTCTCGGTAGGACTACACAGACAGTTTCAAGGGAAAAGGTTGTCATTCCTGTGATTAAACAGTGAAACTTCCAGCTTTTTCTCTCTTTCTAAACTCTGGAGAGGGGAAGGAGGCTGGAAATTCAGCTCAATCACCAATGGTCAGTGATTTATTTAATCAAGCAAACCTAAGGCAGAAAACCTTGCAGAACTCTTGATCCACGAGGTTCAGGAAGTTTTGCAGTCCTTACATTGAGCATTTCTTCCTGGTTCAGGTGCAGAACCCTCAACCTACTGGCGCATATCCTTTATCTCGCTTGCACAGTCTTTCTAGCTTCCACTGCTGGCCTTAGAGCCTCCCCAGCGCAGATCTGTGAAACAGAATTTCATGAGTCATTGTTGTGGTCTCTCCAGTCGAACGCGTGGATGGCATTGTCATATGCTCGAGACCTCCAGCTGGACTCGTGGAAGGCATTGTCATGGTTCTAGGCCTTTGCAGATTATTGCCCTGGGATCTGGGTCCTTGGCTGGATTTTCTTGGTCTTTAGTGTGTGAACATATTTCCTGCACTTTCTTTGTATTTGACCCCTTGGGTGACCATAATAAATAATACTATAAATTATGTGTCCTGCACGTAATCGTTTTCCTTGCAAGCCCTGACTGCAACACTAGTATCATATACCCATGATGCAGCCATCTCAAAAAAGCCTTACTGAGCACATGAGCCCTTGGAGGGTCATCTATATAAAAGCCGTCAAAATAAACAGCCCTTTACTGAGTTGTATGAGTTATTCCAGTGAATAATTTTAAAGGGGTACAGACAGTAGAAACTTCTGATTTTTAATAAAGGGGAACAAAAATATGGGTATATGCCTACTCTTCTGGACTGGCATTTGAAAAGGCAGTTTTCTGATTTTGTAGAAACTTAAATCTATAGATTCTGGTACTAGAGGTAGTGTCAGAAAACAACTGAATACTTGTTATGAGAATCAGCGAATTATTGGAGAATGACAGGCCTAGCTATTGTTCTCTACAATAGTGATAGTTTCTAAGATAATAACATTTCGGTAATGGCAAATGGCACCTTTAAATCTGTGGCATAACAATGAGAACATCTTGATTTTCACCATTACAATTTAATTTTATTGAACTGGTTTTGATTTCCCCTGTATAATAATGTTTCAAAAATGAATGTCAGGAGAGTAAGTGTCATGAACATATCCCTTACCATCATAACAATTTAAGTGCTCTTATTAGGAAAGAAAAACTCATCAAGAGGAGAAACACACCAGACACAACTTGTGTGTTTCTTTCCTGATTTGGGAGGATTTGTTAGAGGAAAAGCATAGAGCCATTGTTTACGCATAATAGAGATTCTGGTTCAAGCATCTCCTCAGCTAGCAACTTTAGGTAGAAGCTTTTTTGATTAGTAGCTAAAATAATTATAAACGGAAGCAGAACTTTAGAACTGAAAAGAAATGGTAGAAACCCCAAAAAGGAATGCTATTAGTGTTATTAACTATGATGAATTTCATTGGATGATATATGTAGTTCCAGGTCTGTAACCAATCAAGTTCTCCATTCCTGTCTTGCTAATATTGTTAAAGTTTTGCCCTTGCCCTAAGGTATCTATTATGTGAAGGAAAATTGCTCTTCTTAATGCAAATTCAGTGACTTCAACTGTCTTCTTTGACGTAGCCAAGGAAAGATGTCCTCAGCTGATATATATATATATATATTTAAATTGATATTCATAATCATCCAGAAGAAATTTCCTGTCCTTCTAGAGAGATCATTGCAGCTGGGGTGGAGTTGAGAATAGACAATAAACGATTAGCATCATTTTTAGAAGGTAATGGGTGGGGTGTAGAGCACTGCCAGACAGAAAGGACTTTGCAGATCAGATCCAGAATAATGTAAAAACAGACCTGGGCCTCTAAATCTCCTGCAGGCATATGGGAGAGTCTGCACAATTATTTTCTATCCCTGTATCGGAGAAGAAGGCCTGTGTTCCAACCAGAAAGAATGCAATTATTTCCCAAAAGAGGGCAAGGAAAATTGGCCAACAGACTAAATCGCTGTTACTCACCAAGAAGCTGTCTTAATCACTTTCTTTGTTGCTGGGACAAAAGTCCCAGTCCTGAAGTTTCAGTCCATGTTTTTCAGGTTTAAACGAGGAATCTGCATGATGAAAGGGTTTGGGAGAAGGACAGTTGCTCATGTCATGATGGCCAGAAAGCAGAGAGAAAAGAGAGGAGGAGCCAGGAAGGGAGAGAGGCTCCTTCAGGTCATCCCCTTGGCGATTGATTCCTCCTCTTCCTACCAGACCAACTCCCAGCACAAGCCAGCTGTCTCACGCCCTGATTCACTCACTGTTGAAAGCCCCACCTGTAAGCAGGTGAAGCCTTTGGGGGACATTGTTGATCCAAACCTTAACAGAGGCTGAAGTAACAAAATGTGATCTAGCCAAGGGTGGAAAAGGACAAGACTAATGCTTAGATTTTAAATCAGTGGCAAATAAGAAAAGAAATGGGAAAAACTGAGGGAGCTGATACTCTGTAGAGGTTTTTATTTTCATCTAGCATCATTATTTAACAAATAGCTTCAAACATAAATTCATAAAAACTCACACTCCTTGGTCACACAGTAGAGGTGTGCTAGTGTACAGCCACAGCAAATTAAAGGATTGAGCCAAGATCATGCCTTTTCTATGCGATGGAGTTGGGATTTGAGCACAGGCAATCTAATCTGAGACTCTAAATTCTTCAACTGACTACTCTAAACCTCCAACTCACTGTAAAAGACCTGAGGAGTGGAGATAAGCGGAATGATCCTGTGCCTGCTAAGGTTCCAGCACCTACTAAGCTTTTACTAGGTACCACACATGGTGGGCACTCTGTAACTATCTCCTGAGCTCCAGTCTAAGATATAAAAGGAGAGTTTTGGCAGCATTCTTGTGGCTATTAGATAATATTTGGAATACATGTTCACACTGTTAATTGACAATCTGCAGGACTGGGTAGTTTATATTGTTCTTCATAAAAACTGAGCAAGCAAGAACAAAATTAACATAAAGAAGTAATTGAAGATATTCGTTCATATAGGAAAAACATGGACTAAAGACAGTAGAAAGGAAATACCCAAACATTACTGTTTTACTTGCTTTTCTTGCTGTTGAGACAAAATATCCAGCACCACAGGGAGGAAAGGTTTATTTTAGCTCACAGTTGGTACAGATTTCAGTCCCTAGTTGGCTAGCTCCCAGGCAGAGAGGCATCACAGAGGAGTCAGGGCAGGGCAGGCAGAAGGCAGCAACTAGCAAGCCTGCCTCACTCTTTTATCCCTTCCAGGCTACCTGGCTTTTGGGTGACAAAAAAAGCCACACCCAGGGTGGGGCTCCCCATTATTGACACCCAGAACTATGCAAAACCAGTCAGTGGACTAATTCAGTAATCATGCTGTTAGTCCCAGCATGTGATCCAGCCAAGAGGGAAAAGTCCTACCTATGACCACATGAGGCTTTGTGGGGTCATCTCAATAGAAGCCATAACAAGTATTTTAGAAAACAGGAAAATTTTAGCAACCATCTAAATGTACTCTTCATAAAATTTCAATAAACTATGAGCTCTTTCATAAACTATGCCACAAAAATAGTAGTAATGATTAGAACTGACACTGCAGAAAATCAAATTAGTGAAATTAAATATAAAAATTCATAGTAATGAAATTATGAACACCATACTTTTTAGATCAATTAATTATATTATTTTAAAATGACAGATAAGTAATAAGTCAACCTTTACTAATATTTGCTAATTATACCAGTAGCTTCCCTTTGTTTATTTATCACATGGTCTTGGATGATATTTAATGCAAATAGCACACAGAGAAAAGAGAAGGCTTTGTGGTGTATGCTGATATTGGCAGTAGCCTTTTCATTGGTTTATTTTTGTATCCATATAGCAATAAGTGTATATTCCTACAAAATATATTATATGTCAAGTGAAATCAATTCATAGGATTCACTTTCCTAAATCACAGAATATATTTTTTTCAGTATGTAAGAAGTGACTCTGAAAATCTTTCATACTGGTTATCTCATGACAAAATATAGTACTTAATGTAGCTTTTGGACTTGAATGTGGGTTAGAGATTTTCTTGTGTAAAAAAACAAATATTCTAGGCTTTCCATAAAGATATATGTGCTGCCTTTTCTGCCAGAAAGGACACCACTAAGTAATTCAATAAAATGATGAACAAGAAAGGAAAGAAGATAGGCACCTGATACATGTGTTCTAGATGTTTTAGAAAAATTCAGTTGTTCTATGGTCATATACACCTGAACCTATAAGGAAGATTGTAATTTATCTATCAAGGGAATGGGTACTGTCCAAAGGAGAATGGTCACAAAATGTTGCCGTGGTAAAACTGAGTCTGTGATGTTGCCCAGCATGCGATTGGCACTATTGTTAATCAACAAATTAAGGATGAGTTTCTTGCTAAAATTATTGTGTGTATTGAGCACATTAAACACTTTAACAGAGAAATTGCATTCTCAAATGTATGAAGGAAAATGAAAGAAAAGAAGAAAGAAAGAAAAAGAGAAGACAAAGAAAGTCACCAGGGTTCAACTGAAGTACTAGTTTACTGCACCTAGAGAACCATAATTGGTAAGAACCAACGGTAAGGAACCTAAGCTTCTGGATCTTAGTTCCTATGAATTCATAATGCCATAGCTGTCCATACATGCACACAAACATGTAAAAACAAAATGGAAAGACAAATGATTAGCCGTGGATTTCAAGTTGGCATGTTTTCTAGAGAAAGACACATGAAATAAGCACCAAATGACATAGTTGGTACGTTTTAAAATTTGAAAACAACAAAAAAATTGGTAGCAAAACATTCTAACTTGTTTAAATTTTTTTCCATATGAGAAGTTTCAGTGAATTTTGAAACCACTTGTTAAAACCATAAAATTTTACCACATTCTGCTTACCTTCCAAGAAAAATAAACTGACAAGAAAAGTAAAAAAGTATCACCTAAATTTTGACAAAATACTTCCTAAGTAGTTGATGAAAGTCTGAAAGTATTCCAATTTAATAAACACAACTAATCCAGCACTTCTTCTTCTTCAGTTGGCGTATCTTTGGGTATAATTCATTTCAGTTATATTTTCCAATACCAGCTAATATCCAAAACCTAGAATCAGATATAAAGACATTGCATCAGAAAGCATTATACCAATATTTTCAAGATCAGTAAGGCATATTTAATGAAACAGCTATATTAAAAATAATTTTTATTACTGTTAAGTTTTATAAGAATTATTTTAGAGAGGGCATAAAAGCCTTTTTCTTACTATATATAACAAAGTATTATTTTAAAGTATTTATTACATCATTATCTTGTGCCATTGAATTTTTATTTTTGTATATATTTTATGATGTAGTACATATATAGATTTTATTAAATAAATAAATGAGGATTTATTGTGGTGTGGAAGAAACCATCTGTGACTTATTACTTACCTACTCAGGGAAATTGACCACCTTAGCCATACCTCCTCATAAATCATCCCGATGATATTTATTAGGGGAAAGATACTGGAGAATGCTTATCTAAAAAGTGCATTTTAGCAGGCTGTACATGGTCTGTTTAGATTGCCTACTGTAAATCAACCTATAATTTTTAGATTTATGGGGCATGGCCTGCTGGAGAACAGGACATAGTAACATAGACATATTCTATTTATGTAATTGAGTATAAAGCTAGGGAACCATGAAACTAAAAAGGCTTCTTTGACAGAGAAGTTTCCACAGCCATTGTACAGTGTTCTTTACTATTTCAACTCGGACTATTCTAATATATTAGAAAGGGATATTTTTGAAAGTTATACCTGAAGGATTTGGACTTTTCTAGAAAGAATTACTACATCTGTGATGGCTCTTGCTTGCATTTGTTGAATCATTAGTAAACATTTGTGTTACATCTTGATTAATATCATGGTTAGCTCAATTCCACTTTGACAGTTCAATCCTTATAATCTGTTAATTCATAGGATAATCTGTTAATTCAAGGGATAATCTGTTAATTCAAAGTATTTTACTGATGGAGTACAGTAAAAGAAGTGTGTGAAACATAGTACAGAGGATAACAAAAAGGATTTATGGTTGACACTATAAGTATTTAGAGGAATGGACTGAGAAAATTATAGAAGGATATGATTTCCAATTAATAGAAATATTAGCAAATATAAACAGGGAACTACATGTAACAAGTGACAAATTCTCGAAGTTTGCATGAAGTACAGAGACACAGGATAATTAACAGTGAACACTGTAAATTATGTAACATGACAGATAAAAAATGTGCAAAAATGAAATGAAAATAGAGTGGGTGAAGCAGACTGGAAGTGCCAAGTGAAAAGTCTTATTCAAACTTTGTATAGAATGGTCAGAGGCGGCCTTGTGAAAGCTTGAGGAATATAAAATAAATCATCTATGTCAACTCTAGAAAAAAACATAAAGGGTGAAAGTGAAAGAAAGCAAGCCAAGAGGTTATGAAGGATTCTCAAACACAGTAATCTCATAGCAGCTGTATCACACAAATATACACACACATGCACACGTGGGTGTGTGCACACACACATCTCTGCCAGAACTGTAATCTTTCCTAAGGGCCCCACTATGTTACACAAAAATTACCTATGTGAGGAAATCATCTCAACAACTGTCAACTTTTCAGCTTTGGACTGGTACTGACACTAGCTATGTGGTAGCTAAATAATTTTGCTTTAGTTCATTTTATGTAGTAGCCTTCTTCTCATTTCATCTTTAAAAATTTCACTTGTACTTCCTTGAATCCATCTATAGTTTACCATGCCATGCATATTCCCATCTTAACGCTCTGCTATTCTCACATCATTGTTTAAATTTCACTATTTTTTGAAGAATTTCTCTCAGACTGTTAATTTTATCAGGCTGTCCCCCAAAGCTTCATGCCCTCGTAGGTGGGGCTTTTGGAGCTAGCTGGATCTGGGGCCTGTGATGCTGGGATTAGGGTCTGTGGTGCTAAATTACTCCATTGCTTGGCATCAGCGCAGTTCTGGATGTGGACGGGAAGGCTCACCCTGAGTGTGGGTGGCACCACCCAAAAGGCCTGTAGGCTGTGTGAGATGAGAGAAAGGGGGCTTGCTGCTGCTGCTGGTGGTGGTTACTGCCTTCTGCTTGTCATACTATGAATTATTTCTCCGCCTTCCTGCCTGGAACAAGCTGACTGTGGGCTGAAACCTCTACAAACTGTGAACCAAATAAACATTTCCTCCTTTAACCTTGGGTGTTGGGTGTTTTGTCTTAGCTATGAGGAGAGTAACCAAGACAACCAGCTAATGAAAATTTGTATCCAGTGTTTCACTCCTATATATGAAGCTGCTAATAAACACCTACCTCCCAAATTCTCTTAAGTAAATATTTAAGAAGGTGAATGCTGGGTCGTATGTTATGGTATAAAGTGTAAGAGGCATATTCAGTTTAAAGAATAATGATCAAACTATAATTCCACATACTGCAGTTCAAGGAGCTGAATATTAACAGAATTTTGAAGGTCTATGTTGTACTTCTTTGACGACATCCCCTGTTGCAGTGTGAATGTAAACTTGCCAAAACTCAAGTGTCGCCAGCGTGGTAGTATTAAGAGTGGGAACTGTAAAAGGTGATGAGGCTGTGCAGGCTCCTTCCTCCTGGGTGGGATGATGGGATACAAGAGCTTGACCGAGATCATATGAAAATGTGTACCCTTTGTCTATCTTCTGCCATGTTGGGTACAGCATTCCTCTTTTCTGTGAGAATGCAGTTTTAACAGCACCACCTCCAAAACGGAAAGCAGCCCGCCCTAGACAACCACTCTGCAGCACTGTGATTTTGAACTTTACAGTCTTCAGATGTGAGGGAAAGAAAGTCCCTGTTGTTTATGCATTACCTAATCTCAGGTAGTTTGATATAGCAGCATGAAGAGAGTGATACATCCTTCCTCCTTTATCAGAGATTACATTTCTGCTTAATTATATGTTATTTCCTTGCTTTCCAGTATTACATATGGTTTATCACTTCCATTTATTAATTTCTGCTCCTTACTATTTGATTTTTTCTATTTTTTTGTGAAGAGATGTAATGCTGCTTCTTTTTCTTTACTAACTACATGGGTTGATTGCTTGGATTATGGGTTTCCTTCCTTTGCTATTATATATCTTAAGATTTTACATGTTATGTTTGCACCAATTGAAAATGTATTATAGTTTTTATTAAGTTTTGACTCATGAGTTAGATATTATTTTTTTAGTGTAATTGCTCTTTAAACATATCCAAAGTGAATTGTTAGTTATCTCTTGTAATTAAATTCTAGTTTCACCATAATTGGAAAACATACTCTTTTTAAATTCCAGTTGTTTGAAATTTGTTTCATTTAAACACTGTTTAATGTTAATTTGAAGGTTTATTCAGAATACTACTGTCATGGTTTATGTCAGTGACCCCCAAGCCCCATGAATTATGGACTGGACCATATCTAGCATTTGTGATTGGTTTGTTGCCTCATGCTTGGATTGGCGGTGTGAGTGCTACACCTGCCTAGGGGTGGAGCCAGGATAGGAAGCATTGGTGGGAAGCAGGTGTCCCTCTCTCTTGCTGGTTTCCACCTTGCTGTTTGCAGCCACCATGAACTGCGGCCCCGCCATGCCACCCTGCCTTGGAGCCAACTGAGTATGGACTGAAACCTCAAAAACTGTAACAAATAAACCTTTCCTTCCTTCATTTTGGGTGTCTGGTATTTTGTTTCAGCAACCAGTGAAAAGTAACTAAGACAGAAATGTGTTACTTACATTTTAAAAATTGCACCCATTTTTACTTTTTCTTCTTGTTCTGTCATTTACAAAATTGGTTTTGTTAAAAGTAGTCACTGGCTATGGATTTTTCTGCCTTGTTTTGCAGTTTGCGTATATTGTTTTATGAGTTACAAAGTTATATTATTAGATGCATACTATTTAGAAATATATTCTACTGAAACTTTTATCAAAAGAGGTTGTCTCTATCTCTAGTGATAAACATAATTTCCTGAAAAAATAGTTTTTGTAACTAAATTTCTATAGACTGACTTGGCAAATCACAGTCATATGGAGTAGAATGCTATATTTTGAATGATCCCTAATTAATATTTTCTAGATAATTAAAATTTCAGGCATTCCATTCACTGTATGAATGTCTTCATCTAAATGTTTATACATTATTATTATAATTACTATTGTCTTTCAAGTGACCAACTAACGTCTCTGGAGTTAGAATAATGCTCAGTTAGCTGGCCTTTAAGTTGCCGCATTTACTGAGCGCTGTGAATTTGACGGGATCTTATGAAACAAAGTGTAACAATCTTACTCCAGAGTGGGAAGAACTGGTGCATCTCAACAATGCTTGAACAGCTTCAGCATGTTTGATATTTCACCAAACGTGTCTTTAGTGCCTGATTAAATTAAAGAACTGAAAAAAATACATTTATGTAGAAACTTTTACATATACTTTTAAAAACTTAACCTAATATAATTACATACATAAGTTAGGAAATCTATATTCTTTACTTCAAATGGTTTACTTTGGCAGAGGAGAAAATGAAAGAAAACCAAATATTACTAAGAAATAATAAAGAAATAGAATGCTTCCTTTTATGAACAGAGCAGAAATCAGATGACACATAGAATATCATTTGTTGTTTGTGAAGCTCAATTTCAAATGTTACTTTCCATTGTAGAATAACTCCCAGATTTGTTTCATTGCCTAAAATCATTACAATTCTGTGTAATGTAATCATTACAATTATTTTAAAGATAAGAAAATGGTCAGTCACCATTGTAATAAAAAGCTTTTGAACTGGACAAGTGCTTGCTTCTGTAATACCAAGCGCTCTGGAAAGATGAGGCAGCAGGATTTCAACTTTAAGCACAACCCAGGTTACTTAGTGAGTCAGTGAGACTGTGCCTCAAAGCAATAAATAAATAAATAAGACTGGGGATGGAACTCAGTTTGAAAACTATGTGTTCCATTTCCAGTATCACAACAAAAGAAAGAAAGAAAGAAAGAAAGAAAGAGAAAGAAAGAAAGAAAGAAAGAGAAAGAAAGAAAAAAGAATAAACTCAAACCAAACTAAACCAGTCTAACAACTACAATACAAACTCTTGGTAAGGATTCACTTATAAATATTGCAATAAATAGATTAATTCACTTGTCCCTAAAATCACTCAGTAATATACTTTTTGCTTTTTTAAAATGTTTTATTTGGAGGGAAAAAAGAAAAACAGAAAGAAGGATAGAAATAATACAAAATTTCAAAAAAATAACAGTAAGAAATGACTAGTCAAAAAATAACAGTAAGAAATCACTAGTTGATAAATAACATTGTTATCTTAGAAGCAGTTTGTTCAAGTTACAAAATCAAAGCATAAAAATGGAAGTAATATACTTTTTAAAAAATCACACAAATCATAAAAATATCACATCTTTAGATAATAAAAGTGGCGTATCGTCTATGGCTCCAAGTACTAGTTTTGTTTTTGGAACTGGAACAAGTTTATAGCTGTATAGTTGTGTGAGGGGACAGCAAATGTGTGTGTGTGTGTGTGTGTGTGTGTGTGTGTGTGCATGTGGATGTGTAAAAGAAAAAGAGAAGTTGGGACAGACGAGAAGAAAAGAGGAGTGCTGCTCTGTTAAACGTAGGATTCTAAGTGTCAAAAAGTATTAATAAAGTAAGTTGGGGATGCATTTTCTCATGTGTGCAAGATGGCAGTCTGGAATTCAGACTATGTGTCTGTCCTAACTAGTATAAAGATAAGTAATGCTAAGAATCCCATTTACCAGACGGCTTTCATAAAAATATCTAACCAGTTAGGTAAACCACCTTATGTAACAACATTCTGTGCCGGAGTAGAATTGCCTGAAATCATAGGCCACGAGCAACCATGGTTTTTGGTGAGAAGAAAGTTGCTGAAACAATTGATTCTTGACATTGTGATACACTGATTTAGATTAGAGTTGTGAGAAAAATGCAGCACATCTGGTTAAATTTGAATTTCAGGTAAAAATAATTCTTTGGTATAAATTTCTATCATTGATTGGGACATACTTACACTTAAAAATTTAGATTTCTTTTCTAAGATATTTCAGAGAAGCACAATGATTTGACCTTGAAGCGGTGTACTACATTTGGATGAATTAGGGAGCACGAATCTAAACAAAAGTATAATAATTGGAAATTTCTTCTTCTTCTTTGCCTTTTTTTTTTTTTTTTACATGCAGTGACATTTGGCAATAGCCAAAAGGAGTTCAAGTAAACAAACATAATTTAGTGTCAGAGGAATGATTAGTTACACTTTGAAACTTGATTCCTCCCCCATGGATTAAGGCATAAATGTATGAAGAAAAAATATGAAGTGTATAAAAAAGTAATTGGGTTTATCCTTTGATTTAAAAAATTATCTTGGGCTTATTTTTATTCAGTATGCTTTAAGATTTTATCTATTTAGTATAAGAAGTGCTTCATTACTTCGGAAATTATTCCACTCATTAAAATGTTGCATTGTGTGGGGAGGACACTTTCATAAATAGAAAAACAGAGAAGTCAGTATTAGACAACCTTGATTATCTGCTGTGCATATTTATCTTATTCCAGCCTAAATAATTTTGGAGGTCTTTTCCTATAAAGAGTCATCATTGAAGCAAATGTAAGTCCAGCTTCTGAATCTCTATTTGTGCTATTACTACCTAATGAATGCTGTTGTACAGCAGATGTCAAATCATATCTGTTGTTTTGCAATTGAGTATGAATACAAGATGTATTGCCATTGCAAATGAATCTAATATGAAACTAATGAGCAACTGTTTTGTCGTTATTGAGGCAACCACTGAGATGCTAATAAGCTCTCATTTTTGCTCTTTAGAAAAAGCAGTGACCAGGATTTATAACACGGTCTTAATGTCTCCAAAGCCTGAGGCAAAAATAAATAAATAAATAAATAAATAGTGAAGCCCCAAACTGCAAATAATTTAGTCATTTTCTATACGATGACCCTTTCACTTATTGGAATGATCCTGATATAGTATCTTGTAAGAATTTCTATAGCTGAAGGAAAGATGAAGAATGTAGGCCCGTTAAATGAATATAAAGTTAAGAAGACTGGCACTTTGCCTAATTCTCCTTAATGTAAATATAATTCTAGAGGTTCCCATTTGTAAGTCCTTTTATAGTATAATGAAACCTTTTCTTATAGTGTAATGAAAACTTTTAGAAATAACTTTGAGAGACCTTTGTAATTGATCTTACTTGTTCTTATGGGTGGCCTAACTTGATAAATAACAAAGAACACTTACCACACAGTATTGTGGCCATATTTTGTCTCTTCCTTTTCTACAGTAGTGTAAGAGCGGGAAACTCAGTACATATTTATAGGATAATGATGAATCAATAATTGAATGTGAAAGAAGCTAGTGCATTAAATTTGTTTTTGTCGGTTGAAATAATGTGGTTTAAAACAGTTATCATACACATTCATTTAAAATGTTACAAGACTCTTTAAGAACTTTGAACTTTTTATACTTCTGGGCGAAGTGGCATAGAATGTATGACTTATGTGACCTTTAAATAACAAGCTTACAGGAACTTTAAATAAGAAGATTATAGCAACTTTGAAAACTAATTTTGTTGTTCTTACAGATGTTTCCTACAATTTGTGGTTTTTATATACAATACAAAAGTTGATCAGTACTTTGAAGAACTTGCAAAGGGCTGTGAGTTTTGCTCAGTAGAAAAGCACTTACATAGCAAGTCTGATACTAGATTCCATCCCAACACCACAGAAAATAACTTTTATTTATTTATTTTTGTAGCCTCAAAAATCTACCTATTTGATTAATCAAATTTTGATGATCAAATCTTTGAATTATTAATTTTTTGCTACTGATTATGCTTTTGTAGACATATGTTTGCAAACCAAGCTATTCAATTTGAGTAATTCAGTATAGCCCTATTAGTAAGATTTCTTCCCCATTGTGAATAGAGTCACAGTATTGGCACATATGCAGAAGTTTATTTTCATAATATGTATGATCAAACTATATACAAACAGTATAGTATATATGTTATAGGATCTAAAAATAAATAAGATATGTAAATAAGGAAGGTGCTACCACTTAAATGCTTACAACACACAAAGAAAGAACACAGCATGGCCTGAGATACTGACACTAGTTTATTTGACCTTGGAGATCCAAACTTCTGTGCAAAGATATCTTTACATTATGCAAATTGATAAAGTTTATTAAAGCTGGAGGTGATTAGCTGATTAGGCTGTAACTTCAAAATCGTTCTGTGTCAGGCCCTCCCCCAAAATATCTCAAACATTCTAGGACCTTGACTTTCCTACCTCCATTTTGTCTAATGGATATACAAATTTTCTTATGTTAATAAATTTATACTCAATTTAACAAAATTCTAGAATTTGAAACATGAAAATTGAAAATAGATTCTACAATTTAATAACTTTTTCTATAATGATCTGTGCTGACTTCAGATATATTCAGAATGAATTAGTCCACCTTCAAATAATTTCTAGCATAGCCATCTATGTTATTTGGGAGACCATCTTTTACAGACTTATTGCTTGCAGCCAACAATATCTGTGACTAATTGTACTACTCATAAATCAAGTGAAGCGATGTTCTCGAAACACGTCTAGTAATTATTGCAGGTCTTCTGTTCTCTGTGGTAATCTGAAGAACAGAAAGGATAGTTAATTGTGCCATATAAATATAAGTTATGGTTCATGAGGGTCCACTCATTAAGGTAAAATAGAATTCCCAAAATAATCTTTAATTTTTCTAGGTAAATATCTTACCATTCAAAAACATTGGTAACTTTTAAAGAAATGTGCCCTAGGGGTAAACTAGGTTTCAGGTTATTTTCCTTTATTTTGCTGTCACCATGGGAAAGAATTAAAATTATAGACTATCTCCTAATTTCAAATTTAAAGTAATTCCTTTAAATTTCCTGGAGAATATATAGTATAAGGTTACACTGGACATTTAAAAAAAACAGCTATAAATTCAAGGAAATCTTTATAATTATATTTTGTTGAATTTACTTCTATTGAACATCAATTATGTATGTACCTTAAAGCAAATGGCAGCACAATTTTTAAATGACCTTGTTACTGAGAGGATGGAAACATGTTTTTCATATTTTAATCAGATTGTGCTGATTTTTACCATATGCATTTAGTAATACATGCATATAGTAAAAATTAAAATAGCGGTGGGGCTTTCAATAAAAAGCAACAGTTCTTTATCTTAATTCTGTCCAACTTTTGGCCTTTTTCTTTTTTTTTAAATTATTATTCTCCTAATTATTTTTTATACAGAATTGATATGTCATTGGTGAGTTTCAGTCAGTTACTTCTGAATACATGGGCTTCTTTTCTGATCATTGTTGTGTCTGTGCCATACAATTATCAAATAGTTTAAATTATACAGTCTAAATAATACAATAATAATAGTCTAAATAATACAATTTATATCCTAATTTCTTAATTTCTGACATCTAAACTTTATGTAATAACTCAGAAGTATCAGAAAAAATATAGTTCCTTTATAGCACCTCTCCCTGCTCCCTTTCCCAATTTGTGATAGTTCTAAAACTATTCATAACTTTAAATATGACTTTACTTAAATACTTAATAGTTTTTCTTATTTTTTATTCTTGAACATTCAATTGCATCTCTTAAGTCTCCATTACTGAGGCTATGATATGGCTCGCTATCCTTCCCACCCTTATTTCTTCTGCTCTCCGGCTGCAGGACTGATAATATTTACATTTTCTCTGCCATCATATCAAAACCTAAGCTTTATCTCTCAGTTAATTTCACACACACACACTAGAAAGGATAAATTGTTTATATGATATGACGATGACACCATTTCCTTCTCTATAAAATCAGTGTTGAAATCCCTGATCAACTCAAAGAAGTTTCCTGGTATCAAAAGAAATGGATTGTCTTCTTTTGATGGTTCAAAATCATACCGCAGTTAGTTTGCCCCTTGCTTGGACAAACCTTGATGTGTCCATCTTTTTTCTTTGTTGAGATCCGCAACTCATTAGCTATCTCTACCACATCACTGGCTTGTCCCTCATTCTGTTATCATATTGTTCTTTCTTTGGAAGAAATTATCTAACTCTAGAGATCAGAGACTTTCTGTTCCAATTTGGACTGAAATTCTTCCTAGGCTTTGTGAATATATTTATCTTTAAATAGTTGCTTCCAGTTTTCTCTCTTCCTCCCAAAAAAACAGTTTTAATAAAGGTTGGAAGCACACAGTTGACTTTCTTCAGAATCTGACCAACACCTCTTTATGCTCCCAAAGATTTTCCTTCTGACTATCAGTGTCGACATTAGACAGTCAGGAGGCTCCAGCTCAGTCAGAAACTGCCCCGACCCTTAACACTGACTCTTAGCACTTGCTTATTTCTAAGGCGTTAGCCATTTTTTTCTTTTTATCAGTTTTCAGAGTATGGTCTGTGGACACTTGGGTGACTGCAGAACCCTTTTAAGGTGTTTGTGAAATGAAAAATCTTTTCATGGAACACGTGCATGGCTTCCTGTGTTGGTATTTGCACGGATGGCACCAATGCACTGGTGGGTACAAGAGCTGGTGCGGTAGTAACCATCTAGGCAGTTGAACAAAACTGGACTTTCAGTGAAAAAAGAAGAAAAAGGTCAGTTTCTTACAGAATACTCTTGGTAAAAAGGAAAATGTATTTCTTTGGTTAAATCTGGATCCTTGGTTATTAGTTTTTTTGATATTCTGTGTGACAAGGCACAAAGTATTCATAAAGTACATTTGATGGGCTCAAACAAAAGTACTTAGATAATCATTTGAGAAGTGAGCTAAACTGGACACTGTTTTCCCAGGCACATCATTTTGATTTAAACGTAGACTAGAAGAATGTAACATTGGGGCAGCCAAACATGGTGATGCAAGCTGGAATCCCAGCACTTGGGAGGCTGAGGTAGGAGGATCTCTGTGAATTTGAGGCCAGCCTACTGAGAACTTATCTCAAAACAAAAGTAAAAGCAAAAGCAAAAATAAAAGTGGAAACAAGAACAAGTAGAATTGAGTATTAGGCAGTATTTTCCTGATAATAAATGAAGTGAAACTATTACTTCAAGAAAAATGATAGGCAGACTTTGTTGCCAATAATAAAATTTAAGCTTTCAAGAAAAAAATTAAGTTTTTTGAAAACTTGTATACACTAGTATGTGATTGGTTATTTTTCCAATTGTAAAGTTATTTTCTACTGAGAATGGTAATGATGCTAATTAATGTGATTTTTTAAAAAATGTGTTGCATAACAAAAGATATACATAACTCAGTGAATCTTTATTTCTAAATGACCAGTGCATGATGCCACAAACCATACATGGGTGAAAGAGTCATTCAAAACTCAATATTGACTAGTAGATTTCATATAATCTGAAAAATTTGTTAAGATCTCAAGTTCTACCTTACAGCTCACCTTAGAGAATCTACCACTTGTCATGTGTTAGTGCAGTGCCCAGAAAGAGTAGCCAAATTTGTCTGAAGAGGCTATTAAAATACTCTTTTTTTCCTCTTGCATTTTTGTATGTGAGATCAGATTTCCTTGTTATTTTAATCAAATTAATTATCACAACAGGTGAAATGCTGAAGCAGATAGAATTCAGCTGGTTTTAGTAATCCAGGTATTAAATGAGATTTGCAAAATGTAAGATAACATCATTCTTTTAATTTTTTTTTGTTTGGGAAAAATACAGGTATTTTTGTAAGATATAAATTATTTATGTTAGAATATAAGGATTTTACTTTAAAATAAGTTAAGAAAACTTATTTTAAGTTAAGAAAACTTATTTTAAGTTAAGAAAACTTATTTTAAGTTAAGAAAACTATTACTTTAAAATAAGTTAAGAAAATCTATTTTTTAGGATAGCAAATATTTGAATACACAATTCTGGTAAACAGTCTTTTGAGTTTTTAACAATTTTTAAGAGTGAAAGGGACCCTGAGTCTTGTCTTGAGAACCACTGTTTATTGCCTTCTTGCCCACAAAGGTCTGAAGCGCTTGCTGTGTTCTTTTTGCTTAGCTTAGTTTTTGTTTCTGAATCTCTGAGTGCTTTTGTCTTTCTCACCTTCATTCCAGTGCACCGGTAGTGGAAAATGGAGGCTGGCCAGTTACTGTGTCCTTTGGATATGTGGACAGCAGGTGTTTCAGCCTCTTCCTCCATCCTCCCCCAAACACCTTTACTTTGGGAAAGTAATTATCCAGTTTACCTGTGGATTGTTAAATTCCCAGATTATTGACACTCCCTGTCATCTTTATCTCTTTGAACACATTTCAATAGCGTTTACAGTTTGCATTACAATGTTACATCAATGTGACCATTTCACCCTCAGTTAGTAAGGGCAATTCTCCTGAAAAAGCTACAGTTTTTATTGTCTTCCCCCAAACCTAACTTCATCTTTATTACTTTACTGATTTAAAGAGGTGGCATCTTCAAATTTCAGTGACCCCAAAGTTTTCTTTAAGACAGTGAAATAGAATCGTTTATGGACATCTCTGGTAATTTTCTGAAGTAATAAGAAGACAAAGGTGGATACACCCTTTCACAGGAGACCCTTGATCATGGTAGCATTGCTTCATGTCTTTCTGTAGGACTTGAAAGGCTGTTTTCAGTAATTTATGTTAATGCTTTATTTTCGAAGTTTTCTTTCTTCCATAAGCGCTTCATACTTTGACCAAGAACTGACCTCTCCCCTCTTTGAAATTCACCCTCCAACCTGCCTCCGTCTGGGGGCTAGCTTTTCATTAGGGAGCATGGGAGACGTTCCCTCACGTTGCTATGCATTGCGCTCTGGTGGCAAGCCTCCCTGACAAAAATCAAACAGCTGCTGGTGACAGAAGGATGAACTCTGTGATCTCAGCCCCATAAAGAGAAGCATCCCCAGAGAGAGGTTCAATTCATGTCAGAGGTAAATCTTAATTCATCTGAGAGCCGAGAAGCAGTCTGCTTTTTGAATATTTTTATTGAGGAACGTTTTCCAAATCACAGATCAATTAGTATTTCAGTTATTTCTTTGAATGAATTTAGTTCACGGCAACAAACAAAGCCAATGGCTCATGTGTGATGTGATATAGAAAGAAGTTTTTAGAATTTTTAAATAGCTTCTGTGACTTCATATTTTTTCAGGTTGACTGGGGACAAGGCATTTTATCTAGATGCATTGCTCTTAGGAGTTACCACTGTCTAACACAGTCTAATTCTATTTTTGGATCTGTTTTTGGTTCTGTGTTTCGAGAAGGTCTTACTCTGTAGTCCGTGTTGGGCTGGCCCTTGCTACGTAGCTCAGGCAGGCCTTGAACTTGTGATTCTTCTGCCTTAGCCTCTAAGTGCTGAGATAGCACAATCTAATTCTAAGGTAACCGTACTTGGGAATTTTGAAAGCCATCACTGACTTGCATGGAGTGTACTAAGGGGATTTCCTCTGACTTTTATGATGTTAGTTACCCTCCTATCCTAAGTAAGATTGTGTTGCAGTGTTGCTACTTGTTTTAAGTGCCATAATTCTGGTTTAGAAAAGATGAAGATTAATCTTGCTGAAAGTTGAAAGAATATGTCTAATTTTCATAGGAAATGTTTTGTGGGACTTAAGTGAAATGTTAATATGTATCAAACACTAAAATGCTCCACTTTTCTGGTTTGTATGTATTAAATTAGTTAATCATATAACCACTTCATAGGCTTAGTACTTTTATTGTCCTAATTTCATCAACAAAGAAACTGAAGTATTCAATCCCGGTACCAAAAAAAAAAAAAAAAAAAAAAAAAAAAAAAAAAAAAAAAAAAAAAAAAAAAAAAAAAAAAAAAAAAAAAAAAAAAAAAAAAAAAAAAAAAAAAAAAAAAGAAAAAAAAAAAAAGAAACTGAAGCATATAGGGTTGAAAAACTTTACCCAAGAGTATTAGTGTCAGAAAAAAGTAAAAATTCAGGCAATCTGGCTGCAGTGAATATGAATCCAATTACCACACCACTATTTCTCTCTAGGTAGGTACAGCATGATTATAAAGAAACAATACTGAATTTCTGTTGGCAGCTTGTGGGATTTTCATTACATCTTGTATTTAACTTTACTGACTTACTTCACTTTCATTTTAACACAGCAGAAATAGTCATGTCTTTGTACTTGTTGTTCCCTAATCTGGAACACCCTTCTTTTTCTTATTCAAATTCAGTCTACTTTTCAGTCCTCATTTCAAATTGTATATTCTACATGAAACTTCGTGTTAAAAATCCAATGCTCCTAAAATTTGAGAGCTGGGATATAACATAATGGATTTCTAGTACAATTTCCATCCAAATCAAGTAATTATTAAAGATTGAGATGGTTAGTTTCCAACTGAAAATACACTGTCACAATGTACTCTATATTTTCTTCATGAACTTCCAGTTAGCCTGTAATTATTACTATCATCAAAAGGACTAATACTGCTGTTTTTTTTTTCACTGAAATTTAGGAAAACACAGATATTTATCATTTTCCTTTATTCACATATCTTCACTTAAATAGATATATTTTGTACTTTTTAAAATATATATTCTTCTAGATGCAAGAGAACAAAATAAGAAAGACATATCATGTCTTAAAAAATAATGCTTCAAAGATATGTAACCTGGACTAGAAGACTAGAGAATATCAATATTTCAATAAGGAATTGTGTGTAGCTATTTGGAAAAGAGACAAATCATGAACAGCTGAGGGAAAATGTCTATAGAATGATCCCTATTTTACAGATGAAATACCTGAGGCATAAGGAGGCTGTGAATTATATCTGAGATTGTAAGATCATGATTGGAAGAATGAAAATTTGAATGGACATAATTGATATTTTTAAATTGGGGTAAGAAACAGTAGAATTATGTTCAGGAATTTTTAAATCATTTTTTAAGGTTAAAGTGTGTGTTGGAGTCAGTGAAGGGACTGAGATGACAGGAAGATAAGGTAGCAGCAGGGGCTGGATTTTGACACATTTTGGAATTTACGATTATTCTCCTTTTCTGTTTCGTCTAGCTACAAGAGAGCTGTGGGACTTTTCCCTTTGTAATTGATGAACCAACAAACAATATTCTGGGTGTTTTGCCTAATGTTAATTTTTATTTTCCTGCTACAATTACTAATTTGTATTTAGCCACCTTTTCTATTTGTTTATTGCTTATTTTAAACCTGGCTTTAGTTTCTTACTAACATCATAGAATGTTGCCTTCACTTAACTCCATGATTCTGCATTAGAAAACTCATCTCTTAAAGTTTTCTTGGTACACCAGATAAAGATTTTACATAATATGCTTTGTGTAGGAGGTAATTTCAGTGATACACTTCTCTTCTGAGCTTCAAGGAATTGTGCTTTCTTATGTTCCAGGATTTTAAAATACATTTACATAACATATAAAAGATATATTTTTATGTAACATACATATGTATTTGTTTATCTATCTTTGAATAAAAACTTCTAGACAGGTATGTACCTGAATCTTCGTATTTTTTTTTTTGTTGTTGTTGTTCTTTTTGTTTTGGTGTTTTTGGTACCAGGAATCAAATACACAACCTCACGCTTGCCAGGCAGGTGCTGTGCTGCTGAGTTATATCCCTGGACCAATGAGGAAATTGCTAGGTTTAAACTAAGTTGTTAATGCTAGTGTTTGCGTGTTATCACAGTGCCTGGCACTTGGCAGGCACTCTTGTTTCTTATTTGTGGTGGGTACTGGGAATCGAGCTCCCAGTCTCATGCTTGCCAGGCAGGCACTGTGTCACTGAGTTAGATCCCCAGTCTAATCTTCTTAACGTATATCTTTGCCTTTAGAAAATTTGCACGTAGATCTTGTCTCTACTTTGAAAATCAATACTTAAGGCCTCTAGCACAGTCTATGTTACCAGGTAGGTAATCACTTAAGGTGGGATTTTTCTCCTAATTTTAATTGCAATATCTCTATTCTAGAGGTTTGAATTAAGTCTCTGATTGCTAGAGAATTTCATAAGTGTTAGGATAAAAGTGTTCAGTGGTTAAATAATTTTGGAAAAATATAATGTGCATATGTCCCTTCCCCAAAATACACTATAAACACTGAAAAAACTTCCTTTATCAAAGAAACTTAATTATTTTTACAATCAATATTTGTACTTACTTTGCAAAGAACGTGCAATTTTTAAGTCTATTATCAGTTTTCAGATTAGTTTTGTAAATGCTGAGGAGTGAATAAATTCTCTTTCCTATAGACACAAAACATACAGAATGTTAAAAACATTAGTACTTAAACGGAGGTGGAAGCAGAGATAAACAGATTATGACTGGATTACTGGAGAAATTTGGCTAATGCAGGTTTTCCTTATACTTGAACGGATGACTGGTACATACAGATTCAATGTTCATATTAAAGGCAGAGAATAGGAAGTAGATTTTAAAAATATGTTTGAGGCAATCTTCATCATCTTATTTAAGGAAGTGGATTTTGGGATTATTAAGGATGCACATTTTTCTAACTATCCATAGAAAATCATAAAATAGTTTGTGTGTTCCCCCTTTTCTATCTATCCCCATGTCTGTCTGTCTGTCTGTCTGTCTCTCGTGTGTGTGTGTGTGTGTGTGTGTGTATTACAAAGAGAATGTAAGAGAAGAGGCACAAAACATATTATGTACTGTCTTCCTTTATTAACAATGCTCGAAGTATTTTGTAAATAACAAAATATTACTGAAGTGTAACATATTCATGTACTTTTCTCATCTTTTCAAAGTGCTCTGCATAAAGTAGACAAAGGTGTGTATTTAATGACCACTTTTTCTTTGATTGGTTGAGAGGTTGCCTCATGTGTGAGCCCTTCTGTAATGGTGGGCTGTGATACTGGAGTAAGGTTTACATTAATAGTAGACGTAAAGCTCTTTTCTAACGGTTTGTAATGGTAAGTATAAAAAGCTGCTGTGCCACTTTGAAAGGCAAAGCTTCATACATTTCTCTGTGATCTGGTCCTATCATCTGGACCATGTTTACTCTGTATAATTCTTTCCTTCAGTTCAGTGTGACATACTCGTTTTTAGGACAAGATGGTTCATGTTTATCTGTTGCCCTATCTATGGTCCAGCGATCTCTTTTGTAGTCTTTGGGGAACTATATGAAAACTGAACTGTATCAAGGACACTAAAAGTGTTAAAGTTCACCAAGAAATCAAGATGAGGCTCTGCAGAAACAAGAGGGAGTTAAAATTAGTATGAACTGATTTCTTACCCCCTTTTTGGAAATTGTTCTCACATGTTGAGAGCCGGTAGACATTTATGCTATGCTCCGCATTAAGACTGTGACATGACTATGCCAGAGGATAGCCAAGGTCAATAATGTGACCTATTTTTATGTTTTCTTAATAGGAAAAAGTTGTCATTCTTTTCCAACACTAGCAGAGTCTTTCTGTGCGTGTGGCTTTTTGTGAGCACTTCACATCTTTTCCTTTGATTAAGCTTGTTAGATTGTGGACCTCCTTGAACTTTAAACTTCTCATTCCCAGCTCTTCCTGTTAGATGCTTGACATCCACTGATCTATTATACAATATTATTAACTCCTCTGCCCCTTAGCGGCTTCCTTACTTATTTCAGATACATATTTCTTTAAATAGTAAAACAGTGATAAACATTGTTATAAAAACAATTTATGGTTGAAAAATTTTATTTACAAAATGGAATTATCTAAAGTGAGGGAGAACATGTTTATTATATAAAGAGTTTATGTGTCTCAACTTATCTTTCAGGTTTTCTTGAACTTTGGAGTCACAAGAAGAATTAGTTGTCTATTGAGTAAGTCAGTAGCACTTTATATATTGCTTTATGAATATACTTGAGTTGATTGCTAACATATTAAGTAATATAAGAATCATTGTGCAAATAACAAACTTTTCACTAAAACATAGTACTTAGTAAAAAATTGAACCAGCAGGTAATTAAAATACAAAATATCTAAAATCAAGACAAACATTTCTTTTTCAAAAGATCTACACTCAATATTCTAACTCACTTCTTCAGTATACACTAAACTGAGTGATGTTAGAATATGTTATGAAGTATTGTTAGGAAACTTTCATTTAAGATGGCAGCTTTAACTGATACAAAATATTATCCAGAGACAGAACGCTATAGTTTAGAGCTAGAATGTCCTCCAGAATTCTCATGTGCTCAAAGGTGGGGCTTTTGGGAAGTGCTTGGATTACACAAAGGATGTTGTATGTTGGAGGGTGCATCTACTCGTGAGTTCCCCAGCTGCGTGTGCTGTTGGGAGGTAAGCCTGGCTGGATGGTAGAGCACAGGAGGCGTGACCTGGAAGGGCACATCTCCTCTCTGGCCTCTCCTTTCTCTCTCTGCTTCCTGGAAGCCCAGCTTTCCCTCCATTATCCTATCTGCTATGCAGTGTCTGCCTTGGAGTCATCTCACCATAGACTGTAACCATGAGTAGAAGTAAGCCTCTTGTTCTTTAAATTGTGGGTGTCAGATACCTCTCAGTATGAGACAGCGACTGAGACATAATTATAGGGCAATAATCGCTTTCTATGCTGTCTGCCTACTAGAGGACTAGAAGATATAACACAGTGCAAGGCAGAAACCCAGGCAACTGAGGGCCTGAGAAGACACGAGAGGGGACGGATGTGGTGCTGATGCATGTCTTTCAGACCGAAGTTCTGAGAAACAGGAGAGCTGTGCCCTAGGGTAGAAGATGTGTGTCTTGGCTCAAGCAGAGGGAATTTACCCTTCCGACACTTTTTGTTCATTTCAGCCCCTAAAAGGGAATAATGTCTGCCCAGGCTCGTGAGAACCAATCTTCCATTCTTACACAACTGTTTCAAATGCTAATTTCTTCTGGAAACACCCACACAGACACATCCAGAAATGTTTTGGTAGCTTTCTAGGCACCTTTAGCCCTGTCAAGTTGATACATAAAATTAACCATCAGTGTCCAAACTCATATTGACTACATCTGATGAAATATAGAACTTGAACAACTGCTGAACATTATGTATCTCAAGAAATAGTAATCATAGAACAACTCAGAGATTAGAAAACATCACAAGCATGTGAAAAATAGTTACTCAGTATATGTAGCTCCTTTTAAATGCAGTATTTTTCATTGGCCTGATATATCTGAGGTTTCTCAATGCTGTTGCATAGACCAGAAATCTTCTCCTTTCTACCAATGAATAGTATTTTGTTGTATGGAGATACCACAATATTTTTGTCCATTCTCCAGTTGAAAAACATGAATTCTTTCCACTTTTAAAGAATTATGAATAAGGATGCTATAAAACTTCAAATTTATGTGTTGTGTGAATATAAAGTGTCATTTTATTTTGATATATATTTAGGAGATGGATTGTTGAGTCATGTGGTAAGTGAATTGTTGATTTTATAAGAAGCTGCAAAATACCTTCCAAAGAGGTTGTAACAATTTGCATTACTGCAAATAATACATAAGGTGTTCTAGTTTTTCTCCATCCTCACTAGCAATTGTTTATATCTTTTTCTTTTATTTAAACCTATTCTGCTAGGTTATAGCATTATTTCATTGTAATTTGAATTTGTTTTTCCCTAATTATCAATAATCTTCAACATTTCTTTATGTGCATATTTTCCATCTTCATTTTCTTTGGTAACACAGTCCTTGCCTTATTGTTTCTTGCCCTTCTGCCTACTAAAGCTAGGACTTCATGATTTCAAATCAGATAAGTGGGAGCGGAACATTCTCTTTCTTTCTTTCTTTCTCTTTCATTCTTTCTTTCTACATTTTAAAGAGGGTAAAAGTAAACAAAACAAAACAGAACAAAGCAGATCAGAAGAAAACAATGTAAGTGACACAGATTTCAAAGCAAGACAACAAGAGCTCTATAGTGGCTACCATAATGTCTCTCATTTTCTTCTAAACAGTTGTCTGTATCTTCACATACAATGAATTCAAACAAAATAGTATAAAACTGATCAGAACAGAGTAATGAAGGCATTACAGGTCTTCAAAACCAGACAATAGGAAAATCAACAATGGCTACCGTAATGTCTCTTGTTCTCTTCAAAATAGCTGTCCATACCTTCGTGTCTCCATTTTAAAACCACTAGTTCCTGTTTATTATATATTTCACCATTTGCTGGTAAATAGGAAACTTGCTGAATCTTAAATAGTTGTCTTATAATGATCCCTTTAATAAGTTTAATACATTTTAGTTGTTTTTGATTTGTCTGCTTCTTGTATGTAGATAGTACCGTAAATTTAAAAACCCTTTTATCTCCTTCTTAGCAAAGTTTTTACCTCATTATTTTCCTCATCTCATTACCCTGATGGGCACTTTCAAGGACAGTGTCAAACAATACCCTGAGCACCTGCTTTTCCTTGATGTTGAAAACACTTCATCCAATATGTCATTGTAAGGTACACTAGGTTGATTTGATGTCTCTATTATGTTAAACAAGGATCTTTGCTTTTGTACTTTAGTTTATTTTATGAAACTTTTTAGAGTCTTGGCATAGTTAGCTATTAATATAATGCCTTTAGCACTTAACAAGACAATTGCATGGTTTTTATTCTCTTACCAGAGATAAGTTGTGTTGATGTAATTCCCACTCTTGAATTGTACAAATGACCTACTTGGCCACTGAGTAGTTTTCTCTTAATATACTTAAGACACTTCACTGGAGTTTTATTTAGGAGAATTCATTGGTTTTTGTTTTATTGTTTTGAGACTTTTTTACTTTATAGTAATACATATGGTTGTATGGTAGGACATTCTGCTTGTTTGCCTAATGTTTTTATTAGATTATAATATCAAGTTGTTCTTTCTTGTTGCTTTTTGAAAAGCAGCTAAGAGAATCTTCCTTACTGTATAAATTTGGACTTTTAACACTGTTTTTTAAAATAATATCCTTATGCTTTGTTTATAGCAGCATTAGTGGTACAACAGTAGAATTGATTATTCACAAGAGGCAGTCTGAACAACAAAGTCTGTATCTACTATCTAGACCATTAAAGAAGAATCTTTGCTTGGACCTCTTAGGTCCATACCTTCAGGTACAACTGCTTGCCACTCACTGAATCAAAGGACATCATTTGTTATTGTGGAAAGGAAATGGTTTTATTCAGAGTCGGCTCTATGAGATGGAAGAGCTTCATTTGATTCAGATCACCACTGGGTTAGGATCTTTTGTAGCAAGAAACAGTGGAGTGGGGGAGGTGTACAAGGAGACAACAGACCTGTTTAGCTTTGTTTCTTCCATTCCTAGACACAGACTTCTTCTTCCATTTCCCATGGAAATAGAACTGAACTTTGATCACCTGGTGCCAGCATTTGAATATTCTATCCTTTCATTCAGGCTGAGGAGTGATGGAGGTGGTATTTTATGCCTTAGGCCGAAGAAGTTTGGAAAAGCCCCTTGTCTCTAAAGGAAAAACCCTAACTTTAAATGCTTCATTTTTTCCTGCTGCTTAAAGTTCAATAACCCCTGTCTCAACACATCAGCTAAGAAGGAAGTATATGGAAACCCCAGTGATCCCTGTGGTGTCCCCTTAGCTCTCCATCTGGCAACTAATCTGACTCCCTCAATGTCGTTATATTAAAATTGATAATTTTATCTTTGATTTGTTAATTTTGCATCAAGTTTTGATCAGAGAATTGTCTGCTTTCTGACTTTAATTTTTTTTAACTTGTAACATTTTTAATAGCATATGTTTGCAGTACAGAGTGATTATGTTCATTGTAAGGCACTGATACATGTGCATAACACATCTCATAACATATCTCAATTCTTTCTATCTCTCTTCCCTCCATCCCTCTTTTATTTTGCCACCATTGTTTATCTTATGACTCTTTAGAAAGTTAATTATCATATATGCAGATAAACAACCAGACTAATAGGCCAAAAGCACATAAAATACGTAAGACAATTACACTCAATCACAGTACACTTTTCTTTCTGTCACAGTTCATGCTGGTGGGAAGGCACAAAGGATGAGAGATTCCTTGGACTCAGTGTCCAATTTAAACTCCAAGAAGGCCTGGAGGGACTGCCCTTGACTAAGCCCACTCAGCATGACAGAATCTCATGAATATAGCCCCAAACTGCAGCTTCCTTGGCTTTTTATTGGTGGAGCCAGGAAGAAAGGATAAAGGACAAAAGAAAGATATCTGTTCTGGAAATTATGTAGAGGAAAAGGGAAAGACAGGGGCAGGTTAGAGTGATTCATTATGTGAGCGACCTTAGGATCAATCTAAAAGATAACACATTTATTCCTTAAGGCAACTTTTGATCTCTAACTATGCATTCTGGGAGATTTTGGGCATGTGACTTCTGAATCCCTTATCTCTGCATATCCTTTTCATAATAGCTCTGGTCAACATCCCCGTATCTTTCTTTCTTTTTGTGGAATGGGAGGTGGAACGCAGCTATAACTACCACTGAGCTAAACTCCTGGTCTTTTTTATTTTTCATGTTGAAACAGGGTCTTGCATAGTTTTTCAGACGGGTCTTGAATTTGCCATCCTCCTGCCTCAGCCAACCAAGTATCTAGGATTAAAGGCATGCACTCCTGTCCCCAGATCTAAATGACTTTAGTACCATCATAGTATCATTTTGCTCAACTCTTTAATTTTTCTTTTTTTTTTTGGCTATTAAAATATTATTGTTTCCACGACCCACCCAGAGGCACCATGAATTTGCACCGCAGCCGCGCTGAAGTTGGAGGTCTGGGAGCCCAGGAGTTCTTGGGGACCGGCATCAACACGCGGTGAGTGATGGGAATAAGACCCTCCCACGGGAAAGGGGAAACCAACTGGAAGACATGTTGGATTTGGGCAGGACAGCCTTAAATCCATAAGGAAGTGGCTTCAGTTGGTTGCTCCCCTTGTTGAGTGGATTGGTGGAATCTGCTTGGATTGGGCCGTGCCCCTGGCCGGGACCCAATGGGTTGCTACAAACTAATTCCCTGAGCACAGCCACACACTGATGCAGTGAAGGCCTGCAAAGGTTGACTGGCCCGGAGGAGAGGAGCCAGCGCACACTCTGCTTGCTTAACTTCACTCTCTGATAGTGGCCGGCAGAGGGCAGAAGCCTCCAGCCTGTGTGCTCCAGAGAAGCCTTAACAAACAAAAGGGGCTGGGAATTACACTGTACACTTGTATGGAAGGAACCAAAAACATGTCGAGATGGAGAAAAAAGAAAAAAAGCCCAGCCCCCAACCCTGAGAACATTGATTCAGGAGAGGTAAGTACAAAAGAGATTGAGGGCAGCAAATATGCAACATCAAACACAACAGTAGCAGACATGAAGAGATATCTTCAGGACTTCATAAGTGGGATCAAAAATGAAATAATAATTCAAATTAAACAAGAGATAAGTAGATTAATAAAAGAAAGGTTGGGCACCTCTCAAGAAGACACAGACAGAAGAATGGAGGAACACAAAAGGAGAGAAAAATTTAATGAAGAAAACAAGAAAAAACCTAGAATTCATGAAGCAGATTCAAAGAGATTATCAGAAAACTAAAGACTCCATAGAAAACTGGCAAAACTGCTTGAAAGAAACCAAAGATAGATTATCACAAATTGAACACAGGCTTGCAATGTGTGATCATGAAAGGGAAGATCTCTTAAAAATAACAAGGGAGCAGGCAGTAACAATTGGAAGGCTAGAGAATGACAAGAGGATCTATAACTTAAGAATAAAGCATGTGAATGAAGAAGCAGGACTCCAAACAGAGGAATTGCAAAGGCTATTCACAAAAATCATTAAGGAAAATTTCCCAAGCATAGAAAAAGGAAATGATATGCAGATGTATGAAGCATACAGAACTCCAGCCACCTACAACCAAAACAGAGCTACACCCAGACACATAATAATCAAGATCTCAGAATCAATATAAGAACAGAATATTAAAAGCCATCAGAGAAAAGAAACGGATCACCTATAAAGGAAAACCCATCAAAATCATGGCAGACTTCTCGACACAGACCATCAGGTCAAAAAGAGCTTGGAGTGAAGTAATTCAAGCCCTGAAGGAGAACAACCTCCAGCCCAGATTGATGTATCCTGCAAAACTCTCTCTAGAAATTAATGGAGAAACAAGATGCTTCCATGACAAAGAGGAACTTGGAGAATTTGTGACCACCAGTCCAACCCTACAAAAAATACTGAAGGACATTTTAGGAGAGAGAGAACAAAAATATGAGCATTTCAGGAACAATGGCAGAGAGGCCTCAGTGAATGGGGCAGACAGTGGAGTGGAACAGAAAAATAGACAATCAATGGCAGAAAAACAGAATAGCAGAAATAAGGCAGAGAAGATTGGCTGTAATCTCTAATATAGATGGCCTTGAAATATTAACAGAGAGAAACACAGCCAGAATAGATCAGGAGATAGAGTCCATTGAGATGCTCTATATAAGGAGGTAGTGGGACCCAAAATAAGCAATGCATCCTATGGGAGTGAAAGGGGAGGAATTGTCTAAAAAAAGGAAGGCAGAGGACATTGTTAATTGGGTAACAAGATTTAAAATTTACATTATTCTCATCACTCTGCTTGGATGGATTATGTGCTGTTCCAGTTTGTCTACTTACGCTAGACTTGAGGACATGGTCAGCTATCCCAAAAATAAGAGGACATATTATGGTAATCATCCCTAATTTCCTATCAACTTAAGCTGAAGCTCTTTATAACTTATACTGTCTTATTATGACTGATCTTATTTGAATCTGGGTTGTTAGATTGCTACTTTATATTGACTGATTTTATTTAAATCTGTTATAATTGATAGCATCAAGTCTAAGAGTATAAGCAACTACACTGAAGATGATAAGATTCATTAAGATACCCACTCTGGTTTGATTATTACTTGCTTTTGAAGTCTTATAATGTTCCAATGCTTTGTTTTTATTAATGTTGTTATATACTGCTGAAACACCATGGTAACCATTGTAGATCACCTTGTATTGCCGTTTTATATGACTTTTTTGCTTCATGCTTTTCTAGGAATTGTTTTGTTTTATCTTGCTTTGTTTTGTTTTTATCTCTAATACAGAAAGGATAGATATACATTTAGACTCATGCATGTGTAGAGCTTATAAACAGTTTACGAGAACCAACTATATAACACATGTTGAAATGAGCAACTACTTTGAAGAAAAAGAGACACTACAGTGCCCAGTGCTGATTCCATAATGTCATGATGTGAAATCCAGCAAAATTATCATTCTTTGTTCAAAGTGATTTTAGCTTGTTTTGTTTAAGTTCAACACATATGAAGGTATGAAGAGCTGTTTTTAGGAGAATGAGAGACACTATGACAGCCATTCTCGGCTTCCCTATTGTCTGCTCTTGAAGACCTGAAACGCCCTCCTCGTCCTGCTCAGATCAATTCCATACTATGTTGTTTCATGTGAATTCCCTGTATGTGACAATATGGGCAACTATTTGGAAGAAAACAAGAGTAAATATGATAGAGAGTGAATATCTCCAATTGTCTAGTTTTGGAATTTATGTCCCTTACATTGCTTTCTTGTGATCCGCTTTGTTCTGTTTTGTTGTATTTAATTTTACCCTTTTGATATAATTGAATGTATATTTGAATGGGTAAGATGGATGACCATATTGCTGTTTTTTTTTGTCAGATCGTGGAACAGAACTGTTAACAGACTCACTGTTTGAATGTCTACTTTACATGTTTTAACTTTATAATTTGAACAACTATTTCCAAGAAGTCAGTATGTAATTTGTCAAGTAATAATCTCTTAGGATTTTTTGTTGTTCTTTTCCTTTTTTTCCTTGGAATTCTGTATTGTTGCTACCCTTTATTCTGTTTTGTTTTGTTTTTCTTTCTTCTCTTTAAATAAAATAAAATAAATAATATTATTGTTTCACTCAATGGATGCTTTTTTTCTTGTAGTTACTGACATGTTTTTTGCACTGTGTAGGGTCAGGCTCTGTTTTCCTGTCATTGGCAGTGATAAGGCCAACAGGGCCAGAAGACACAGAGTAATAAGGAACAAACTGTCAGTGTAGAATCCTATGTTCTTAGTGTTTTTTCTACCCAACACTACCATGAGACAGCTGATTAGGGTGTGGCAAAATAGGCTGGGGAAGTAGGTGTGACGTGTTAATTACAATCCCGGGGTGCATGCCCAGAACAGTCCCTAAAGCCTTTCAAACGCACATTGCACATTGCCTTAGCACTGGAGCAGTTTCAGTAGGGTGACCTAGACCTGACATCGCCCTGAGAGGGCAGAGGCTGATACAGTAAGGAGAGTGCACATTCATTTCTTGTCCCTGTGTCGTCTCTTCCAAAGTGGCCTACCCTCCCACGGTAAGTGTGTTCTGCTTTTCTTTCTTGGCCCAATCTCATTCTGCAGAGCCTGTTTGTTTTCCTACCTTTGATAAAACTTTTTGTGCTTGTCCTGACCAATTCTTTACTCAGGATAGAAAAGAACCCAGAAACCACCTCCAGAAGGCGACTCCTCCCTCTCCAAACCAGTAACACCGTTCTTTTTAATTACAGAACAGTTTGACAGGATCTGTGGTATAATAAGGATATTTATGGCCTCATCCCTGGCATGTGTGACTAGAACATTACTTAGTAAAAAGACTTTGCAGGTGAATTGGGGCTGAGAATCTCGAGATGGAAAACTTATCATGGATTAATCAGGTGGGCACAATGTAATCAAGTAAATCTTAAAAAGCTAAGCATTTTTCCTGATTGTAGTCAGAGGAAGAAGAGAGTATGGAAGAAATGTTAATGAGATGCATTATCTCTGGTTTTAAAGATGGGGCCAGGGGCTCATGAGTCAATAATTTTAAAATAATTTATATTTTGTTAATCCATAAAGGTTATGGTTATTTTTTGAGCAACAGCCAAAAACTAATACACAGAATATTCAAATCTAATTTACCTTTTTAATCTCTTTTTTTCAAAATCTTAACACTAAAATGCACTACTTCATTACCTTTTGGCAGTTAGTGTTTCTAAACAAGGTTATGTCGTGATTTTGTTTAGCATTTTTATGTGTGAGGAACATGTTTATTTTGGAGGATGTTTCTGATCAGTCATTCATCTTACTCAGAATAACTTGTTTTAGAAAACATGACATTCTTATTAATTTCTTGGTAACTATCTTTCTGATTGTGATTATAGAATATTGTTTACAAACATTTTACTTCCTAAACTTCTAGAATTTTTATGGCCTATATTGTGGTAAAAGATTTTGTAAATAAATCAAGAAACAAAATGCATAAATAATATGTATTTTATAACATTTTAATTCAGTTTAATAAATCTTATAATTTTGGAGGAGAGGTACCAGGGTCAAACTCACTGCCTGGCCCTTAACAGGCAAGAGCTTGAGCCACCAAGCTAAATCCGCAGCCCGAATCTTATAGATTATAGTACTTAAGATATCTTTTTCTTTTTCTAGTGCTGGTGCTAAACTTAGGTCCTTGAGCAGAGTAGGCAAGTATGTTACAACTGATATACATTCCCACCTCTTAAAGTATTTTTTATCAGATGTTTAGTCTAACTCATCATTCAAATTTGAGAGTCCAATTCTTTCACCAAAAAATGTGTGTATGTGTATGTGTGTGTGTGTGTGTGTGTGTGTGTGTGTATATATATATATATATATATATAATTTCTCTTCCCCCTCCCTGTATAATAGCTGTGTTCTTTTCTCAGTACTGAGACAAAATACAATTGCAACTCACAGTTTGCAGAGATTTCAGTCTGTACTTAGCTGCTTGTCTTGCAGCTTGCACCTTGCTGCTTGCTTTTTGCTACTTTGTTGCTGTGGTGCCCTCTATCCTGCCATGGGGAGCTGAAGCCAGCAAAGTACAGACTGAAACTATAGTGTTCCTTATATTCTATTAGAGCTACAAGCTCTTAGGGTAAGTAGCACACAAAGGGTGAGCCTTCCCATCACCCACTCACAGGATTATGCCAAACCAGTCAGTGAACTAATTTAGTAATCGTACACTCTTGACATCAGCATCACGTTTTATTATTTTTAGTTTATTTGTTTATTGCTACATTTAAGTATGAATAATGATAACATTCATTATAGGGAATTTGTACCTGTACATGATTTATTTTGATTCCTCTATTTTTTTTCCTTTCTGTCCTCTTCCTCAAATACCCTTTCCCTCTCTGTCCAAAAGCTTATTTTCATTTTATCCTTCTTTCCTCATTTTTTTCTTTCTCTTGCTTCCTTTCCCCTGCTCATTCCCAATTCCCCTTTTGTTTTGAACAGTTGCTTCCTATTTCATGATAACCACTGTACATTTTGGTTCTTATTTACATTTTCAGTTTTTCACAACAGAGAGATAACATGATATTTACACGTGTGTATCCAATATATTACATTGATGATTATGGTCACAAGGTCGATCAATTTAGCTATACATGTCTCAATTTCTATGGCTGAGTAATACTCCACTATATTTTTAAAATTCACGTCTTTTTTATCTGTTCATCAGTTGATAGGCATTTGGTTTGCTCCCAATATTTAGTCATTACAAACTGTGCTGCTATAAGAATGATAAGCATATACTGTTGTGGTGTGATGTCTTTCATACTTCTGGGAGGACGACCAGAAGGGGAATAGCCTGGTCAAATGGGACATTTAATCTCAGTTTTTTGAAGAATCTCTACTCTGATTTTCACAGTGGTTTGTTCTACACTCCCACAACAGCGGAGAAGCGTTCCTCCCCCCGCCCGCCCCACAGTCCCGCCAGCACTTGTTATTAGTTTCTCTCTTGATGACAGCCATTCTTTCTGGATTGAGATGCAATCTCAGTGTTGTTTAATTTGTATTTCTCGAATTACCAGTGATGCTGAAGATTTTTTTCATATATTTATTTGCTGTTCATACGTCTTCTAGAAAGTGTCTATTCATCTCAGATACTCATTTTTGGATTGGATCTTTGAATTTGGAAGTTCTGACTTTTTTCAATTCTTTATGGTTCTAGATAATTAGTTTTTTGTCTGAAGAACAGTTGGCAAAAAAGTTTTCCCACCCTGGGATTTCTTTTCATGTTTTTGGTGATTTCTTGTGCATGCAAAAGCTTTTCAGTGAGATGTGATCCCAGTTGTTGACTCTTCATGACAATTTCAGTGTGATTGTGGTTTTGCTCATAAAATTTTTGCCCATGTCTGCCTTTCTGGGTGCCATCTATTCTGTCTTCCAGCAGATTTAGTGTTTCTGTTTTAATGTTTAGATCTTTGATCTATTTTGATTTTGGGAAGTGGTGATAGACATGGGTCTAGTTTTAGTCTTCTGCATTTAGAAAGCCAGTTTTTCCGGCACCATTTATTAAAGAGGCTATCCTTCCAGCAAATGTGTTTGGCCCCTTTGTCAGCGATTAGGTGGCTGAATGCATTTGGAGGTCTCTTTTCGTTCCAAATGAATTTTGGGAATATTATCCCTAGTTCTATGAGATATGTTAATGGTATTTTGATTGAGATCGCATTAAATCTGTATAGCAATTTTGAGAGTAAGACCATTCATATGATGTTGGTTCTTCCTACCCAAGACCATGGATACCTTTCTAACTTCTGATTATCCTCTTTGATCTCCTTTTTTTTAAAGAGTACTTTAGTTTTCAATAGTTTTACTTCTTTATTAGATTTATTTCTGAGTATTTCATTTTTTAAATGCTATTGTGAAGGATGTTGTTTCTCTAATTTCTCAGTGAGTTTGTTATTTGTGTATAGGAATGTCATTGTGAGTGTTTACTTTCTATCCAGCTACGCTACTGAATCTGCTTATCAAATCTAGAATGTTGATACAATGTACTGGAACCTATGGGACACAATGAAAGCTGTCCTAAGGGGGAAATGTATAGCAGTGAATATTCATTTCAGGAAGACAGAATGACCTCAAATAAACTACTTAATGCTGAATCTCAAACTTCTAGATAAAGAAGCCCAAGGCAAGTCCAAAGCTCATAAGAAGAAAGAAATTTTAAAGTTAAGAGCATGAATTAATGAAATTGAGGCTATGAAAACAATACAAAGAATCAGTGAGTTGAATAGCCGGTATTTTAATAAAATTAAATAAAATTGATATATCCTTAGCTAACTTTGTCAAAAAAACAAAAGACTTAAATTAATGCAGGAGTGAAAAGGATGAAATCACAACAGATCCTGCAGAAATCCAGAGAAACATCAATACATCTTTGAGAAGAGTTATTCTTTTAAAATGGAAAACACAGATGAAATGGACAGATTCCTAGACACATATAAAAGAAGATAACAAAAATTTGAAATAGAGCTCAGGGATTTAGCTCAGAGGCAGAAGTGCTTGCTTGCCTGGTGAGTTTGATCCCCAGTACAAAAAAAAAAAATCTAAATAACCTATCCATCAATGAAATTTAAAGTGTAATTAAAAACCTACCAACAAAGAAAAGCCCAGGTCCTAATGGATACACAGCTGAGTTCTGCAAGAAATTTAGGGAAGATCCAGTGTCATTTCTCCTTAAATTCTGCAATGAAATTGAAAGGGAAGCAATACTCCTAAACTCATTTCTGTAAGCAATGTTACCCTGCTACCAAAGCCATAGAAAGATCCAGCCAATAAAGAGAATTATAGCCCAGTCTTCCAAATGAAAAGACATGCAAAAAATCCTCAGAAATCCTCAGATGCAAGATACTGGCAAACAGAATGCAGCAAATTGTCAAGAAGATTATTCATTATGACCAAGTAGGATTCATCCCAGGGACACAGGAATGCTTGAATATATGCAAATAATAAGTATAATATACCATATTAACAGAACCAAGGACAAAATTCACATGATCATCTAAATAGATGCATAAAAAGCTTTTGACAAAGCCTGATACCTAATCATGTTAAAAACCCTGAAGAAAATAGGAATAGATGATTTTTATATTAATCTGATGAAAACCATATATGAGAAACCAATAATCAACATCATACTAGATGGTCAAAACTAAAAGCTTCACTCTAAAATCAGGAACAAGGGACAAGAGTATTTACTATCTTCACTCCTATTCAGTATAGTTCTGGATACATTGGCCAGAGCAGTTAGCCATGGGGAAAAAATAAAGATAAGAAAGAAGTTAAACTACTGTTATTTGCAGATGACATGATACTCTACATAGAAGACCCCCAAAACTCCACCATCACACGTTTTAGATCCAGCCACCACTGAAAGACTCCACCTATGACCACAAGAGGCTTTGGGGAGACATCTAGACAGAAGCCATAACAATAGTTTTTATATTATGTATTTCAACAACATCGTTCCTCAAGTTAAGTGTTGGTTATTTGTGTCTTCAGGGTGGATTATAATACACTAGTCTATTAATTCCTATATCTAGTATTTCTTGGTTTTGTTGTTTCAGTTTCATAGTTGGTTGCCTTTAAAAATTTTTTTTCAGTATTTTTGGTTTAGTAATTAAAGAATGCTCATCTATAAAATTTGCCTGAACTGATTTTCATTGTATTCAAAAGAGTGTATCTTAACTGAAATTTTAGAATAAATCATGTACTATTTTCAGTAGTAAATGCACATTATAGAGTGTCTTCATCCACCTTGTTCACAAATCTTCCTAATAGATTAGGTTATAATATATATTTAATTTCTTGTTGTTTGAATTATACTAAAAGAATATGATTCTTCTGCTTTCATGATTTTAATGTGATTTCACTATACATCTCAGTGTGCAGAAAATATATTAAAAATTATCTAAATACTGAGACATCTCATAGACTCTCAAAAAAGTGAGTATTCTGCTACTTGGTTATAGAATTATTGATAATCTTTTAAGACAGATTTTTATGATTAATTACATCTTGCATACTCTACTTGATTTGACAATTTCTTAAAGAAAAGTACTATAAAATATTTATGATTAAAGTCTGGTAGTTCCTGTTTGATCTATGTCTTTGTTGGAGAAAGAATTGTTTTAAATATACCAACACTAAACTATTTCTTCCTTCAGATCCTTTTCACAGGGTATTCTTATTTTCTGAGACACTTTCACTTTCCTATTTTCCATTTCCATTCTTTGTTCTTGACATCTTTTCTTATTTGCCTCATTCTCACCCTATAGTTTCAGGCATTTAGATATCTCTTACTGTATGAGATGTGACAAAAGTTACTGTGATTATTTCATTATTATTATTATTATTATTATTTCATGTGGAGAATGGAGATATATTTTTCCAGTTTTGAAAGCAAGAAAATTTAAGGCCATCATGCTGGCATGGTCTGATTCTGGTGAGAACATTCTTTCTCTAAAATTTAGAATTTAAAAAACTATTTAGTATGTGTTTGTAGTACATATTGATTATGTTCCTTGTAGGGAGTTGGTACATGTACATAACACATTTTAACTGGTTTTACTTCTTCCCCTTCTGTGCCTCCTTTCTTCCTCCATCTATAAGTCACCTTCCCCCTACAAAACAATATCTATCTTGGTCATTAGTCCCTCTCAGGATATTCCCTTTCAGGATATTTCCCTATCACACATTTATTCCATCATTCTTGCACTTTCTGAAACAGTTTCAGAAGTCTTTTTTCATGAAAGTCTTTATGAGGTGGTGTGTTGGTTACTTTTTTCTCACTGCTGAGACAAAACAACTAATACCCAAAATTAAGGAAGGAAAGATTTATTTAGCTTACTGTTTGTGGAGGTTTCAGTCCATAATCTCCTAATGCTAAAGTAGGGTGTTGTGGCAGGGGAGAAACAGTTCATGGTGGTGGAAGATAGCAAGAGCAGCAAGAACAAAAAAGGAGGAGTGTCAAAGAAGACTTTGTCCCTTATACTCTATGTCCCTAGAGTGGGTGTATCACCCACACCCATAATTCCAGCATTAGAGAATGAATCAATCACAAACTAGCTTCAGCCATCTTCACGACTGCATGGGGTTATGGGGGGCATCTAGACACAAACCATAACAGATGTGATACAGTGAATACTACTGCCCAGTGTCATTCAACAGAGACGGGCTGATAAAGCACTGTGGTGTGTCCTCATTTACCATGTTTACCAGATATGGCACTGTGTGACTTCTGGCTCTTTCCTAAAGTCAAAATGATCATGGGTATTTTGAGTGGATTCAGGATATCAAGGCAGCTATGATAGTGCAAGTACAGAGACAAAAAAGGACTTCCAGAACTGCTTCAGAAAGTGACAAAAATGACACAACACATAAATGTGTTCAAAGCAAGAGTTTTTTAAAAATGTAATTAATGCCAATGTGTCTTTTAGTTAAAACATTTTTATTAGAGCATCACCCTATATTTTGATCATTCTTTGCATAAAAGCATGCAGAACTAAAATGGGTCCCTTCTTTCTGAAAAACAATTTTCAAACTGAAATATCTCCCCAATTTCCTGCAGTAACTATTGGCCTCAGCTTTCTTTGACTGTAGAGATTACTTTGTGACTTCTAGAGAAAATAATACATATATTATAATGCACATTATATTATTTTTATAATATCACATAATATGTAATAATATATATTATATATTTCAATGTACATTATAATATTTTATAATATACAATAATATATACTATATATTACATATACATTCATCTCTAAGAAGTTTAAGTGTTAACTCAGGAAATTGTTCTTTATCTTTAGATTTCAGCACTTAGAAACAATATGGTCTTTTGCAGTTTTAATCACAACTTCATTTGTCTTCCAGAAAATTCAAAAAGAAACATGTTGATGGCCATTTTACAGTTTGACAAGGCTGCTAGATAATTATTATTTTGTATTTAATTTCTTTTTACTTTAATTGAGAAGTTAGGAGGGGAGAGGTAAATATGTGAGCAGAATTTGTTAGATAGAAATTCAAATTTTATTTTATTTTTATTATAAAAAGAATAAAAATGATGATACAGAATTTCAAAACAAGATAAGAAATAAATGGTGGTTAATATATTGCTTATTGTTATCTTCAAAGCAGTTGCTCAGATTACAAGATATAGGCATGAAAAATTTATCAAATAATGTAAGCGCAAGTCATTTCTCTTTGATGAACTAATAGAGATTAGTACTATAATTATCTTATCTACCTTCTTTCTTTTCTCCTTTCCCCATCCCTGTTGTTTACTTGTGAGCACTTTCTTCCTCTTTTACTTTCACAATATCTATTGTATATTTTTAATTTTATTTACTCTTTCATATTTTTACACCAGGGAGACAATGTGATGTGAATTCATGTGAGTCTGATTTATGTCATTTGTGAGTAAGGTCTCAAGTTGCATCCATTTTTTTGCATGCCCCTAAATGCCTCGGGCATATTCTTCTTTATAGCTCAGTAGTACTCCATTGTATAAAAATACCACATCTTTTTTTATCCATTCCATGTTTGATGGGCATTTGAGTTGCTTCCAAGATTTAGCTATTACAAATTGGTATTGCTAAAAACTTAGGTGCACATATGTCACTGTGGTATGATGCTTTCAGTTCTTCTGGGAAAATACCCAGGAGGGGAATAGCTGGGTTGAATGGAATTTGCAATTCTCATGTTTTGAGGAATTCCATGCAGATTCCCATGGTGGTTGTACCAGTCTACACTTTCAGCAACAAAAGAAGGGTTTATTTTCCCCCACAACCCCAGCCTCACTAGCATTTGGCACTGCTTGATTTCTTGAAGACAGCCATTCTTTCTGTAGTAAAATGGAATCTCAGTGTTGTTTTAATTTGAATTTCTCAAATGACCAATGATGTTAACCATTTTTTCATATATTTATTTTACATTTGTATTTTTTCATTTGAGAAGTGTGTATTGATCTATGCTCATTTTTAGATTGGGTCTTTGAATGTGAGGGGTCTGAGTTTTTCAATTCTTTATATGTTCTACATAGAAATCCTTTGTCAGAGGGACAGTTGACTAAATTTTTTTCTCATTTTGTGGGTTGTCTTTTCATTCTGTTGGTTATTCCTTTTGATGCACAAAAACTCTAATAAAATGAGATCTCAATTGTTGATTCTTTGAAGTACTTCCCATGTGGTTTGTGTTTTGTTCATGAACTCTCTGTCTGCCCTTATGTCTTCAAGATTTTTATCTACATTGTCTTCTAGCAGATTTAGTGTTTCTCTTTTAATATTTAGATCTTTGATTCATTTTAATATTAGTTTAGTGCATAGTGATAGATATGTCTAGTTCTAGTCTTTGGCATGTGGAAAATCAATTTTTCTACTGTTTATTAAAGAGGCTATCTTTTTTCCAGTGGACATGGTTGGTCCCTTTGCAAAGATAAGATACCTGAGTGTCTTTTTAGTTGTGTCTGCATCTTCTAATTTGTTTCACTGATCCTCAGGGTTTTTTGTATTTTTCTTTTTTTTTGACAATATCTTTCTGATTTTATCACAGTAACTTTGTAGTTTAATTTCAAGTCTGTGAAGTATGCTGGTGATATTTTGATGGGAATTGCATTAAAACTGTGAAACAGTTTTGGGAGTGTGGCCATTTTCACAATGTTTGTTCTTTTTATCCATAACCATATCTTTCCATTTTCTGATGTCCTCTTCTATCTCTGTATTCAGAGTACTGAAATTTTCAATATATAGATCTTTAACTTCCTTAGACCGATTCCTAAGTATTTCATTTTTTTGGATGCTATTGTGAAAGGTTTTTTTCTCTAATTTCTCTTTCAGTGAGTTTGTTGTTTGTGTATAGGAATGCTATTGATTTTTGAATGTTGACTTTGGCCAGTTATGCTACTGAATTTGCTTTATTAAATCTAGTACTGTTTTGGTGGAGTTTTTGGAGTCTTCTATGTAGAATATCATGTTATCTATGAATAATTATAATTTAACTTCTTCCTTTTCTGTCCTCATTGCTTTTATTTTTCTTATTTAATAGCTCTGGCTAATATCTCCAGAACTATATTGAATAGGAGTGGTGATAGTTGACATCCTTGTCTTGTTCCTGATTTTATAGTGAAAGCTTTCAATTTTTGTCCATTTAGTAAGATGTTGACTGTTGGTTTGTCAAAGATGGCTTTTATCAGATTGAGGTAGAAACTACCTTCTTTTTCATTTACTTAAGCATGTTCTATGGGATAATATATGGTCTATTTTAGAGAACATCCCATGTGCAGCTGAGAAGAATGTGTATTCTGATGTTCGGTGGAACACTCTGTAAATGTCTACTAAGTTCATTCCTATGTTCATATATTTGATTTAGTTCATATGTTCATATGTTTGATCCAGTTCCATCATTGCCTTGATGACTTTTTGTCTAGTTGATCTATTTCTTTATGACAATGGGGCATTAAGGTCCCCCATTACAATTGTGTTATTGCTTAGTTGATTTTGAACCTGTTATAATTTTTCTTATATAGTTGAGTGTTCCCATATTTGGTGCATATATATTTATGATTGTTATCTCTTCTTGAATTTTTCCCCTAATAATTATGTAGTAACTTTCTTTATTTTTTTTAATCATTTTGCAGTTTGAAGTTCATATCATCTGAAAACAGAATAGCTACCCCTACTTTTTTCTGAGTTCTTATTGCATGGGATATTGTTTTCCATCCTTTGACAATCAGTGTGAGTTCCTTTTTGTTTAAATGTGATTCTTGTATACAGCATATTGCTGGATATTGTTTCTTCATTCATTTTGCCAATCTGTTTCTTTTGACTGGTGAATTGAGGCCATTTACATTGATGTTTATAACTGATATGATATCATGTTATTTTCCTGTTATTGGTTCCTTGCTTTTCCCAGCTGTATAATTGCTTGTCCTGCTTGGCAGTTTCTTTCTGATGTTGTTCTTGGAATTGTAGTCAATTTTATCTGTATCTAGAACATCTTTAAGTATTCTTTGTAGGGTTGGTTTTGTGGTCATGCATTTCTTCAGCTGTTCTTTGTCATGGAAGTATCTTATTTCTCTATTAATATTTGAAAGAAGATTTTTCAGGGTACATCAATCTGGGTTGGAAGCTGTTTTCTTTCAGGGCTTGACATACTTCACTCCAAGCTCCTCTTGACTTGAGGGTTTGTGTTGAGTAGTCAGCTGTGATTCTAGTGGGCTTTCCTTTATAGGTGATCCATTACTTTTATCTGATAGCTTTTAATATCCTGTTTTTGTACAGAATTTCTGAGGTCTTGATTATTATATGTCTGGGTATAGATTTATTTTTGTTATGGCTGATTGGAGTTCTATATACCTCACTTACCTATATGTCAGATTCTGTTCCTATGGTTGGGAAATTTTCTGCTATTACTTCTGCAAATACTTTCTTATGTCATTTGTATTGGCTCCTGTTTTTTTCATTGATATATATTAATCTTATATTGTTTTTATTTGCATTGTCTTGGAGCTGTTGAATTGTTATTTCATGGTCCTGTGTTATTTTTAAGTGTTCTTTCCTTTCATGATCACTAGCTGCCATACTATCTTCAAAGTCTGAAAGTCTATCTTCAGTTTTGTTCAAGCAGTTTTGCCAGATTTCAGTGGAATTTTTAATTTTCTAGATATCTCTTTGAATTTATTTTATGCATTCTATTTCTTTCCAATATTGTTCCTTCAAGGTTTCCATTGTTTTTGTGTCACTCTATTTTATTTTTCTTTTTTAAATCTATGTGTATCTGTGGTGAGCAGTTCCTTCATTATGGTTGTCAAGAAATTCAAATTTTAAAAACTATAAATGAATCCTAAGAAATGGTATTGGATGACATTTTGGCAAATGTTTTTCATGCATTTTGAGTAAACATTTAAATTTGTTTTTCATTAATCAACAGTTTTGTTTATTTGGAATATATTTGCTTGTTCATGAGAGATCATATTCCTATGTATTTTGTACTTATCTTTGTTTGGATCTTATTTATTCATCATAAGAGAAATACCAATTAAAATTATAATGAGTTATCTCTCCCCTATCAGATTGGCAAAATTTCAAAAATTTGATAGCAGTTGGCAAGGCTATGAAGAGGAGGCACTCTTGTATATTGTTGGTAATACAAAATGTACAAGCCCCACAGAAGAAAATTTGGCAAAGTCTAGCTGATCTACATAAGCATTTACCCTTTGACCCAGAAAGCTCATTTCTAGGAATCCATCCCAAGATGCTCAGGAAAAATTTGAAAAAACATATATAAAAGGCTATTTGCTAGAACACCATTTATTGTACCAAAATCTGGAAAAAGCTCAAATATTTATCAATGGAGGATTGAATGAACTATTATGCATTCACCCAATGGAAATATGTAGCTATAAAAAGAAAAAAGGAATATATTCTATATACACATATGGAATAATTTCCAGTACAAGTTTTTGAACAAAAAGGAAAAGCAAGTTGGGAAAAACTATGGATAAAAGACATAAATAAAAAACTGCATGAATGTTTAAGATAAAGAATTCATATTCCCATTTTATAGATTTGACTTTGTATTCATGGATGTATTTTACATAAATGGAAAAATTTTAATATTATAAACAGTTAAAAGCCAAATTAAAATTAAACAAATGAATCTATCTATGTATTTTATTGGTGGTATAATCACTCAGAAAAAAATCAGTGCAAGATATTTTGAAATATAGGAAGCTGGCTAAACTTTCTTAGTGGGTGAAGATACTAAGGACAAAAATAATGGGGGGAAAATTAAGCTGTTTCTGGTAATCTACTGTTTTTTTTTTAAATTTTATTTTAAAGAGAATAAAACAAAAGAGGGCAGTACAGAGCAGATCAGAACAGGACAACATAGGCAACATAGTACTTCACATTAAGAAAACCGGACATCAACAGTAGCTATCACAATATCTCTTATTCTGCTATAGTTGAGCATAGTTTCAAATAAAATAATATCAAACATAACAAAATAGTATAAAGCCATGCATAGAGTGAAAGAATTACAGGGCTTTCTGAACCGAATAACAGAAAATGATCAATGGGTACTATAATATCTCATTTTCGATAGAAAAATTTTGTTTAAACTATCACACATATTCAAATTCCAATAAGACACAATGTGATAGAACCAATGGTAGTAGAAGAATACAAGCATGGTAGGACTTCTAAGAAGGATGATATTAAATCAATAGCTGTCATACTGTTTTGTTTTCTTCAAAACAGCTGTTCATATCATCACGCATGATATAGTCAAACAAAACAGAATAAAACCATTCCAACTGATGACTGAAAACATTGAAAGGCTTCAAAGCTATGAGATGGGGGCTCATGCTTACCATAAATTCTTATATACTCTTTTTTTAAAATTTTATTACTGTAGCTTTGTAGTATAATTTCAAGTCAGGGATTGTGATGCCTCCTGCCTTGCCTTTGTTGCTTAGAATTGCCTTTGCTATTCTAGGACTCTTCTGTTTCCAGATGAATTTTAGGAGTGATTTCTGTAGATCTATGAGGTATGTTAGTGGTATTTTGATTGGGATTGTGTTAAATCTGTATAGTAATTTTGGGAGAATGGCCATTTTCACAATGTGTTTTTCCTACCCATGAACAGGGGGTGTCTTTCCATTTTCTGAGGTCCTCTTCGATTTCCTTTTTCAGGGTATTGTAATTTTTGTTGTATAGGTCTTTTACTTCTTTCATGAGATTAATTCCTAAGTATTTCATTTTTTTGGAAAATGAAAGGGTATGGCTTCTCTTATTTCTCTCTCAGTACTTTTGTTGTTAGTGTACAGAAATGCTATCGATTTTTGAGTATTGACTTTGTATCCAGCTACCTTGCTGAATTTATTTATTATATCTAGGAGTCTTTCAATAGTTTTGGGGGTCTTCTATGTAAAGTATCATGTCATCTGCAAATAATGATAATTTAACTTCCTCTTTTCCTATCTTTACTCCTTTTATTTCTCTTTCCTGTCTTATTGCTCTGGCTAGTATTTCCAGTACTATGTTGAATAGGAGCGGTGACAGGGGACATCCTTGTCTTGTGCCTGATTTTAAGGTAAAGGCTTTCAGTTTTTACCATTTAATATGATGCTGGCTGTTGGTTTGTCATAGATGGCCTTTATCATATTGAGGTAAAGACCTTCTATTCCAGTTCTCTGTAAGGTTCTTATCATGAATGAGTGTTGGACCTTATCAAAAGCTTTTTCTGCATCTATAGAGATGATCATGTGGTTCTTCCTTTTGGCTCTATTGATATGGTGAATTACATTTATTGATTTGCATATGTTGAACCATCCTGCATTCCTGGGATGAATCCCGCTTGGTCATGGTGTATAATCTTCTTGATGATTTGCTGCATCCTGTTTGCCAATATTTTATTGAGAATTTTTGCATGTATGTTCATTAGGGAGATTGGCCTGTAGTTCTCTTGTTTAGTTGGGTCTTTTCTCTGGTTTTGGTACTAGAGTAATATTTGCTTCCAGGAATGACTTAGGAAGAATTGCTTCCCTTTCAATTTCATTGAAAAGTTTGAGGAGTGTCGGAATTAAGTCTTCTTTGTATTTCTTATAGAATTCTGCAGTGAATCCATCTGGGCCTGGGGTCTTCTTCGTTGGCAAGGGCTTAATTACATTTTCAATTTCAGTAATAGAAATCGGGTTGTTCAGCATTTTTACATCTTCCTGATCCAACTTCAGTAGTTCATATGTATCTAGGAATGTATCTATTTCTTCTGTGTTATCGAACCTATGAGAGTAGAGGTTTTCGAAATAGGTGTTGACGATCTTCTGTATTTCCGCTGAGTCTGTAGTAATTTCACCTTTTTCATTCCTTATTGCATGAATTTGAGTTTTTTCTTTCCTTTTTTAAATAAGGTTGGCCAGGGGCTTATCAATTTTATTTATTTTTTCAAAGAACCAACTCTTTGATTCATTGATCCTTTGTACTGTTTTCTTAGTCTCTATTGCATAATTTCTGCTCTGATCTTTATAATTTCCTCCCTACTTTTGGCTTTGGGCTTGGCTTGTTCTTCTTTTTCTAGATGTTTGAGTTGTAGCATCAGGTTGTTTATTTGTGTTCATTCTGTCTTCCTGATGTGGGAACTCAATGCAATAAATTTTCCTTTTAGGACTACTTTCATTGTATCCCACAAAATCTGGTAAGTTGTGTTTGTATTTTCATTTGCTTGTAGATATTGTTTAATTTCTTCTTTAATTTCCTCTGTGACCCACTGGTTGCTCAAGAGTGTATTACTCAGTTTCCATGTGTTTGTGAGGTTTTTGCAGTTGCTTTTATCGTTAATTTCTAGTTTCACGGCACTATGATTCGATAACATGCATGGGATAATTTCAATTCTTTTGCATTTACTGAAATATGTTGTGTGGGCTAGTATATGGTCTATTTTAGAGAATGTCCCATGTACTGCTGAGAAGAAGGTATATTCTGGTGTTGTTGGATGGAACACTCTGTATACATCTATCAAGTCCATTTGTTCACAGGTGTGATTCAGTTCTGTTATGTCTTTGCTGGTTTTCTGTCTAGTTGATCTGTCCCTTTGTGTCAATGGTGTATTAAAGTCTCCTGTTATAATTGTGTTATTGCTTATTTGATTTTTCATTTCTGTTAGTATTTGCTTTATATAGCTGGGTGCTCTGGAATTTGGTGCATATATATTTAAGATTGTTATCTCTACTTCTTGAAGTTTTCCCCTAACTAGTATGTACTGACCTTCTTTATCTCTGGATCATTCTTGGTTTAAATTCACATTGTCTGCAATCAGGATGGCTACTCCCGCTTTTTTTTTTTTTGGTTTCCTGTTGCATGAAGTATTGTTTTCCATCCTTTGGCTTTCAATCTATGAGTGCACTTTTGGGTTAGATGGGTTTCTTGTAGACAGCATATGGTTGGATATTGTTTCTTGATCCATTCTACCAGTCTGTTTCTTTTGATTGATGAGTTGAGGCCATTTACATTAATGGTTGTAACTGTTATATATTGATTTATTGTTGACATGTTATCTTTCTGCTGTTGTATTGTTAGCTTTCCATACTGTTTAATTGTCTGCCTTGCTTGGTGGTTTTATCCCATGTATATCTAGAATGTCTTTCAGTATTCTTTGTAGGGTTGCTTTGGTGTTCATGAAGTTCTTCAGCTGTTCTTTGTCATGGAAGTGTCTTATTTCTCCATCCATTTTGAAGGACAGTTTTGCAGGGTACGTCAGTCTGGGTTGGAAGTGGTTTTCCTTTAGGATCTTAAATACTTCACTCCATGCTCTTCTTGACTTCATTGTTTGAGTTGAGAAGTCTGCTGTGATTCTGATAGGTTTTCCTTTATAAGTGATCTGTCTTTTCTCTCTAACAGCTTTTCGTATTCTGTTCTTATGGTGGATTTCTGGGATGGTGATTATTATGTGTCTGGGTGTAGTTTTATTTTGGTTATGGCTGTTTGGAGTTCTATATGCTTCACTTATCCAAATGTCAGTTTCTCTTCTCATGTTTGGGAAGTTTTCAGCTATTACTTCTGTAAATATCTTCTTGATATCATTTGGGCTGTCCCCTTCTTTTTCATTTATCCCTATTAA